>CAODLS012023899.1:0-14170 GCA_948243855.1 Flueggea neowawraea
AAATCATGGTTGATGAAACTACCACAAATACTTAATCAACACTGTAAAACATCATTAAAAATCAAATCAATGCTCTAATTATCTTAAATATCAAATCAAACTTGATCTAGAGGCTACAGGAACACTAGCCGAAATGGGTGGGATATTACAGTGACAGTGTATTCGGCCAAATAAATACTCTATTCAGACTGGTGGCGGAGTCCACCTTATCATTCAATTAGTTCTTAGTTCAGGTCCCATTGAGTTTGGAAATTTTAGAAATTTTTGTCTGAAAATATTTTAGAAATTTTTGTCTGAAAATATTTTGGAGATTTTTGTTTGAAAATATTTTGAAAATTTCAGTCTAAAAATATTTTGGGAATTTTTGTCGGAAAATGTTTATGGAATTTCTCTTTAAAATACTTTGGGTAAATAAAGATGAGTTTTGAAAAATATTTTGAAAGGAAATATTTTTGGCTATTTCACACTCTGAAAACTAAATAATTTATCCAAGATAATTATTTAGCTAATATGTACATCTGTATGTTGGTTGCCTTGTTTGCGAAATGGTTTTTCAAAAATACTATTATTCATTGTATAGTGTGTATACGTACATACACTTATATCTGCATTCAATATATTTTGAAACTATTTTCAAATAGTTTTTGTAAGGCCCGGAGGCGCTCTGGAGTGTTATCCCTTATTGGGTTCTTACCGCTTTCTCTTTCCTTGTTCCTTTCCACTTCATATTTCAGGTGCTTTGTTGCGGTCATGACCTTTCGCGCTCAATTATGTACTTTGTCAGTAGTGAGTGTCCTCTTGTTCAGGCCCAACTTTCAGTTCTGTTAGATACTTCACACCGAGTAGTGGGTTATGGTCCTGTATTTGAAAATAAAATGTTTAAATTGTTTTTATTATAATTATTTATTTAATGATTTCATGTTATTAATATTCAAGGATATATTATTTTTTAATATGACTAATAAGTCAACTAACAAACAGTATTTGGGTATTTGTTCTGTACTCTGACGCTTGTGCGAGATGAGCCGGGCTTCTATAGATGGTTTGCCTCGTACGCCGGTCATGATCCGAAAATGATTTGTGAGAAAGATGGTATCAAAGCATGGTTTTGTGAGTCTGGGCATTTATGTACTCTGATACCAAATGTGGTATCAAAGCCTAGCTTTCGTAAGTCTGGGCAGTTGTGTACTCTGATTCACAATGTGGTATCAGAACATGGTTTCATGAGTCTGGAAAGTCATGTACTATGATACCAAAAGTGGTATCAGAGCATTGTTTCATGAGTCTGGGCAGTTATGTGCTCTGATACAAAAGGTGGTATCAGAGCGGAGTTTTGCATTGTCTGGGTCAGTTGTGAAGCTTAGGTATTCTTCATCGAGTCAGTCTAATTTGTTTATTTATATGTCTCTAACTAATTGCTTATGTATACCGTTCTAAGTATTTCGTTAAGTACTGTGGCAATAGTCTACATTCTAACATCTGCTTATCCGTTCTATCTGTTTGTCATCTATAGATATGCTTTGGCATCATTGGAGACGTAGAAAGGCCACTAGGCAATGATTCACTGAAGTTTCCAGTCAGTCTAATGTGATCAGCATGGTTTACGTGATATGCCAGAGGTCACAGTTTTGACACCTCATCCTCCTCCACTGCATATGGCTCAATCTATATTTTTTCCCTCGTTGCTCAGATCCTTAATCGCCTTGAGTGATTTGTTCCTAGTCATGCAGCTAGAGTTCAGCCAACAGTAGTTGTTCTAACAGTTGCACCTATTGCACCAGAGGTTGATGATGGTACCCATTTGATAAGCTCTTTGAAGCTTAAGCCACCGAGATTTAAAGGCACGATGGAGGAGGACCCAGAGGATTTTAACACTGAACTTGACCATTGTTTCAGTGTTTTAAACTACACTGATGACACCAAAAGGGTCAGGTATGCAACCTTCCTTCTAGGCGCTCATAAAGCAGTGTGGTGGCAAGGTTTTAAGAGATGAATGACGTCTCTTGGGCCGAATTCAAGAATGAACTTATACATTATGTTCTTCCCCGAAGCATTAGAGATAAGAAAGTGGACAAATATAATGATTTTCGTCAATAGGAGGGGATGAATGTGACTAAGTAGGAGGAGAAGTTCAGAGACCTTAGTAGGTATGCGCCAGAGGGATGTCGTGATGAGACGACATTGGCGAGCAAATTTTAGAAAATTCTGTTACCGGGTATGCTAGATTGATAGTAGCTCTTGGACTAGAAACAATGGAAAATATTGTTGAGGTAGCGAGGTCCATTGAATACATTGATGAGAGACACGCAGAGGAAAATCATAAAAAGAGTAGGATAGGAGGCGAAGGGAGTAGCCATCATATTTGAGGTCAGAGTAGTCAATCTGGCCTGAGGCGCAGCTTCTTTTTAAAGCAACAAAGGTAACATGGTAATAGCCAAAATGTCGGTGTGGTACAGTCGGGCGTATGTGCCGGGTTTCAAAATAGAACTCCAAATGTTAGAGGCACAAGAAGAGGCCCAATTGCTTGGTGCAGTAAGTGTGAAAGGAAACACATTGAGCAGTGCAGTAAGCCAAAATGCAACTACTATTTTTGCAGGCAGTCAGGGCATATGATAGTTGAATGTCCCCAACGACTTGCTATCGAGTGCCAAGCAGGGTAGCCTGGTGCCTCAAAATCCTTTGAAAGTAGATGACCAAGAGGTCCTAATTCTTTTAGGCTATGGCAGTGCAGATAGAGGAATTCAATCTCTAAATTAGTGTTTGTTCCGTTGGGAGGTTTAAGCCTCAAATGTGGCATCAGTCAAGACTCTCTCTTTTCCTAAACTTCTGTATATTTCTGAATGGACTCTGTAGAAACTTTGTATGCCTTTGCATAATTTTGTATATATTTCTTTGAAATTCTGTGTATTTCTGTGTACTATTGGAATGCATTCTTTTGAACTTTGGTGAATTTAGTATATTTCTGTATGTGCGTAGTTGAACTTTTGCATATTTCCGTATGTATGTTGCTTGTGTAATACCCAATCCGTTCTGATGAAATTTTCCTGTAGCATTCTGACCAGTTCTGAAAAGGTCTCTACTGGAACAACAGTCAATGACATCATTTCATTTCCAATTCGATCTCGAATGTATGAGATGATGTTAAGGTGTTGGAAATGTTCATATTCGTTTTAAGATAATGAATTGCTAGTTTGAGGAGTTGTTAGTTCCCGAGAATAATGGGATTTATGATTTTATGTTGGGATCATGTGTGAGGAGTGAACTTTTGCTCGTAGAGCTTGCTGCAAGACATCTAAGCTCATAATGGGAGTATTTGTGCACGTTGAGCATGGTCGAGGTTGATTTGTGGGCTGGGTAGGCACATTGAGCATAGGGTTATTGTGCGCATAGATCATCATTAAGATGGACCATGAACGTTCCTAAGACCTTCTGTGTGTGTTGGAGTGGTTTTGCGTGTGTGGTTCATTGTCTGGGAATAATTTGTGGAGATTTCAGGTCGTCTACGTTCGTCGTATGGAGTTCTGTGCACGTAGGTCTTATTCTGGGTGGAACCGAGAGCTGCTGAACGACGTCTAAGCATGTTGTGTAGGGATCTAAGCACATTAGACATCTTCTATGTGTGTAGATGATGGTGCAACGCACGTAGATGGCTTATTTCTGCTGAAAGTGGGTAAAACATTGTGTGTCGGCCCGCGAGTCAATAAATACCCTTTCCCCGGCCTTTTGTCTGTCATTTCCACACCAAAACACTTCCAAACTCTTTCAATCCGTCTCTCTTCACTTCTCATGGTCTGTCATTGAATCCTTTCCATTTTCTCAGGTAAGATTACTCCTTTAACACATATCTTTCTTCCATTTCATGATTTAATCTCTGGGGATCCCATTTTGGGTAAGATGACATTTTGAGTAAGAGTTTCAGATCTAGTCAAATCTGGGTTAGTGGGAGTTAAATGTGGTTAGATTATGGATGTTTGATGTTGAAATCTTAAGTGTTAACTTCTTTTTTTGGGAGTTTTGGTGTTTGAACAAAATAGGTTTATTTGGGGCTAGGGTTTGGATTTTTTGCTTCTTCTGTGTAATTGGAAGTTGAAGAATGTTAAATTTTGTTAGTATGACCTTTGAAGAGCACGATTTGAGCTTTGGTTTTGAGGATTTAAGCATTTGAATGAAATGGGTTTGTTCTTGTGAAGGAGTGATGGGTTTGAACGATTTTGGATGGTTTGTTGGTTAAATCTGAGTTTGCTTTTGATATATTTGGGTATAGGAGACCTAGAACAACTTAAATCTTTGTGGGTTTCAAAGATTGGACGTTGTTTGTTCTAGGGTTCATTGGAATCCAAATTTCACCTTATATTTCTTAATTATTTAGAGTTAAATTGTTGAGAGGGATGTTAGATTTGAGTCTAAGAAGTGGATTATAGTTAACATGTGTGATTGGTGAGGTTGGGTTTGGTTTTCGACATTTGAATTCATCAATTTCTAAAATGCCACAGTTATCCTTTCTGAGTCTGTTGTAATATGTTTCTATTGTCAGCTTTGTTTGACTTTCGATGAGACCAACCATTCACCAGTGGACTATGATTTGGAGTATTGGCTCGACATCCAAGTGAGTGTGATGTCGACTTCAGACACATAGGCTGTGTCTTCTAAAAAATATATG
The DNA here is from genome assembly GCA_948243855.1 of Flueggea neowawraea. NCBI lineage: Eukaryota > Viridiplantae > Streptophyta > Magnoliopsida > Malpighiales > Phyllanthaceae > Flueggea > Flueggea neowawraea. The sequence continues at coordinate 4,661 of CAODLS012023899.1, forward strand.
ATTTTGTGGTGTCTGGCTTGAATATGAAATTGGTTTAACAATGATCTGGCTATTAATAATTGAATTGTGTGATTAATAACCACATTTAGTATCTGCTTCTGATATATAAGTATAAATACATATACTTTTGAAAATGAACTCTGTTCCATGACAGTCTGTTAAATATTTTGCACTATGTCTAATATCGTAAATATTGTAATATGACTTATAATACGTGATATCTGTCTCTGTTAGTATATATATATATATATACACACATGAGGACCCGTGGGTATCGCGCAGACACACGAGACTTGTCTGATATGGTGGCTAAAGCCAACATACTTTCTATCTAATTTTGGCGGCTTACTCCATAAATATATATATGTCTGATAATACTATCTAGTATACCACGCCTACGGGCCATTGTCTGATACTATATGCCATAGTAGCTATTGTCTACTATTTTATTATATGAGGTATAATAAATTTGTTGAGTCTGTATTATTGCTCATTCTCCTGTAGTATATTATATTGTAGACTGGCGGGGTATATTTTGCTGAAGCTCGAGGACTATATTGCTCGCGGGTATACTCTCTTATCAGTTTTGTTTGTCTGTTACAACCTTGAGACCCTTAGGGTGCCGAGAATTATTTGGGGCCCCTAAATCTGTCAGTTGTTCGGCCCTCATGAGTTGGATATCGTTGAGACTATTGAGGTTGTTGATTCTCTGTTAGAGATCTAGTCTGGCCAGTATAGTATCAATATAGTACAGGTGTATGATCAGTGATCATCAGATCTATATAAAATTCTGGATTATATAATAAAATATTTATGTATGAAATATTATATTGTTTGGATAATATAACTCGGTATAATTCGCTGCATGTGTTGTCTACTCCTTCGTCTATTATAGAATCTGTCTGATTAGATGTTGTCTGCTCTGGTTCTGAAATGTGTTTTGAAACATTTTCGAACTATACTAGTATGTATAATGGGTGTATATGCTTATACATGTATATGTTGCATGCGAAAGTTTTCTAAATGTTTTCTAAATGTTTTCAAAATAGTTTATATGAGGTCCCAGAGACATTCTAGAGTGTCATTCCTCACTGATTTTTCTTACCCCCTTCCAATAACATTTTTAGGTAATTCAACTTCTGCATCCAATAAGGTCTTCATTTTATCAGTGATAGCCCTTTTGATCGAGTTCCAGTTATTGTTGTAAGCTTTTCCTACCTTACAATTGGTTTGTTGATCTCCTGATCAAAACAACAATCTGTTTGTTGTTCTCAGAATGTGAGTGGTTAATTCACTTTGGTATACGAAGTCTATCTGAATTGCATTTTGATGGTGACAATCCATAATCAGCTTGTCAATAATAGCCAAAGAAAGTCGATGCTACCTCTGGTATGATTTGACTTTCAATTTGGGGTGACACCTTGAGTTGCTTCATAAATCGAGTAAGCTTCGACCCCTAGGTCAAGAAGAGCTCTGTTAACGGTGTGAGATGATCATCGATAAGATGATTATAGTTTCAGATATGTTCTGAATTGATTTCAAGTTTACGAGTAGATTTTGAGCTTTATTTGCTTAGACCTTGAATCTAGCTGATCAAGAGGCTAATCCTTCGATTCCTTATGTAAACTAATTGCCTTAAAAATGTTTGAATTGTTCCACTTTCTTTATAAATGTCTATATCTAATCTGCTTTTCATATCAAAAGCCATATCTATTCTGTTTTTCTTAACAATGTCTGCAACTATTTCGTTATCCTTAGCAAAGTCTGTATGTTCTGCGGTCGCAGCTGGGTTGGATTTGCAATTGCACCGCTAACCCAAACGACCCTCCTAAATCTTATCTGGCTTACTCCAATAGCTTATATGGAACCCTATTCTGAAAGTGTTCTTAGTAAACCAACCACCAAGTTGATCGTAATATTACTCTGACTTTGTTCTGGAAAAAGAGCAACTATTGCAACAATCCAAAAAGGGCGTTGATTCTTGAACCTAAACAATTGACGAGTCAATTTCCAACAAGAAAACTCTAGCATACCCTTTTTCATTTTTGATTACCAACTTGAATCCAAGACTTGTAGTCGTCACCCCTCTGCATAATTCATTAAGAGGTGTGTGCTTAGCCTCAGTCCGACCAGGGAACTCTAGAACCGTTAACACTGAAATCAGGTCCATTTGATAGCCTAACTCCGTCAATCATAATTTGAATCTGGCATCTCCTTTTAAAACCTCTTAAACCCTATCCAGCGAAATGGATTTTTCCTCTATAGGACCATGCTATACCCTTGAACCATGAGATTGAAAGATCAGCACCATACTTCTGTAATCATTGCCATTGTGATGCTACTAGCCAACTTCCAATCAAGAATGGGCTAAAATTTTCGTAGATCGTTTGCTGATAATGTAGGTAACCATAATGATCCCGCTAAGCTATGTTATTGTGCAACCATAATAGGATCAATCATTAGACTTTTTGTGCTCAAGCAATGGTAAATGTCTGGGTAAACAATTTCTGAGGCATGATTCCTTACACCTTTGAATTGGACATTTTGTATTAAGAAAATGTGTGTAAGTTCTGCAGTTGATTAAATATCAACGTCTAGGATCACCATCTGAAACAATTAAGCATCCGCTAGCGTTATCGCCTAAGTCCTTCATGCTATGTTCTGGCATCCATGAATCTATTCTGCATAAGATACATTTTGATCAAGTGTTGTATTTTGGTGTAGAAGGCAACTAAGAATAGACTCGATCTATTTCTGATGACACATCGGCGAATGTCTCGTAAGAGCATCACACTGAGAGACTGTGTCAGGAATATCCGTATCTGTTGACCTATGTTGATGCATCGGTCTGTATCCATTTCTTCTGTATCTATAATTCCTATGTACATTCTGCCTTAACTTCTGCATGTTCTGAAATATCTAGATCAGTCTGCATATCTGAAATTGATCACCTTGAGATGATATTTTGTGAAATACGGCGTAGATGTTCGTAAATGTCTGACTTTTTTGAATAGCAGGTTAATATAATATATTCGTCACTTGTATCTGAATTCTCTAGTATCTCATGTCTCTGTCTCTATCTATGTATAATCTGCAATTTCAATGCATTCTATTTTTGAATCTGCACAAATTTGAGTCATTCTGCATGCCTGTATGTCTGAGAAGGAAATAGTGGGTACGTTATTTTTCTCTTAGGAGAATTCACTAGAGCATGAGTTATGATCTGGTTTAAGGATTTAGATGTTTTATTTAACATAATGGTATTAGGGTTTGATATGAATGAGGGTTGGTTAGCTTTGATGTCGTATGGACCTTTGCAACCCTTTTGATCTAAGACTTCTGAAAATTCGAGGACAAATTTCTTTTAAGGGGGGAAGTATGTAATACCCCTTCCGTTCCGATGAAATTTCCCTATAGAGTTTCGACCAGTTCTGACAAGGTCTCTGATGGAACAACAGTTAATTTCGAATGATGTCAATTCATTTCCATTTGGATCTTGAATGTATGAGATGATGTTAAGGTGTTGAAAATATTCACATTTGTTTCAAGATGATGAATTGCAAGTTTGAGGAGTTGTTAGGTCCCGAGAATAATGAAATTTATGATTTTAAGTTGGGATCATATGTGACGAGTGAACTTTTGCACGTAGAGCTTGCTAGAAGACATCTACGCGCATAGCAGGAGTATCTGCGTACGTTGAGCATGGTCGAGGTTGATTTGTGGGCTGGGTAAGCCGTTTGCGCATGTTGTATATAGTTTTTGTGCATGTAGATCATTGTTAAGATGGACCATGAATGTGCCTAAGACCTTCTGTGTGCGTTGGAGTGGTTATGCGCGTGGTTCATTGTCGGGAATAATCCATGGGGATTTTAGGTCGTCCACATGCGTCGTATGGAGTTCTGTGCATGTAGATCTTGTTTTGGATGGAACGAAGAGCTGTTGAACGTCGTCTAAGAATGTTGTGTAGGGATCTGAACACATTGGACTTCTTCGACATGTGTAGATAATGGTGCAATGCACATAGACGGCTATGTTTCTGCTGAAAGTGGGTAAAAATTTGCATGTCGGTCCGCGGGTCTATAAATACCCCTTCCCTGGCCTTTTGTCCATCATTTCCACACCAAAACACTTCCAAACTCTCTCAATCCATCTCTCTTCACTTTTCATGGTCTGTCATTGAATCCTTTCCATGTTCTGAGGTAAGATTACTCCTTTAACACATCTCTTTCTTCCATTTCATCATTTAATCTCTGGGTTAGATTATGGATGTTTGGGGCTAACTGTGGTTAGATTATGGATGTTTGGGGTTTGAACAAAATGGGTTTATTTGGGGCTAGGGTTCGGATTTTCTGCCTCTTTTGTGTAATTGCAAGTTGAAGAACTTTAGATTTAGTTAGTATGAACTTAGAAGAGCACGATTTGAGCTTTGGTTTTGAGGATTTAAGCATTTGAATGAAATGGTTTTGCTCTTGAGAAGGAGTGATGGGTTTGAACGATTTTGGATGGTTTGTTGCTTAAATCTAAGTTTGTTTTTGATATATTTGGGTATGGGAGACCTAGATTAAATTAAATCTTCTGTTTGACTTTTGAGGCGACCAACCATCACCAGTGGACTATGATTTGGAGTATTGGCTCAGCGTCCAGGTGAGTACGATGTCAACTTCAAACACATAGGTTGTGTCTTCTAAAAATTATATGATTTTATGGTGTCTGGCTTGAATATGAAATTGGTTAACAATGGTCTGACTATTAATAATTGAATTGTGTGATTAATAACCACATTTAGTATCTGCTTCTTATATATAAGTATAAATACATATACTTCTGAAAATGAACTCTGTTGCATGAATGTCTGTTAAATATTTTGCACTATGTCTGATATCATAATTATCGTATTATGACTTATATTACATGCTATCTGTCTCTGTTAGTATATCTGCATATATATGTGTGTGTTTGTGTGTATATATATATATATATATATGTATGTGTGTATGTATGTATATATATATATATGTATGTATGTATGTATAAGTATGTATATATATGTATGTATATATGACTTTGACTCTGACTCTGACTCTGAAGACCTAGCTACGAGGTAACGTGGCCTTTGGTATAACAATGCTCTGTTATGCCTGAGTCCTAGGGCAAAATGAGGACCCATGTGTATCACACGAGACTTGTCTGATATGGTGGCAAATTTCCACATACTTTTTGTCTGATTTTGGTGGCTTAGTCCACACATATATATGTCTAATACTACTATCTAGTATACCACGCCTACGGGCCATTGTCTGATACTATATGCCATAGTGGCTATTGTTTGCTATTTTATTATACGAGATATAATAAATCTGTTGAGTCTGTATTATTGCTCAGTCTCTTTTAGTATATTATACTATAGACTGGCGGGGGCTACAATGCTCGCAGGTATACCCTCTAATCAGTTTTGTTTGTATGTTACAGCCTTGAGACCCTTAGGGTGTCGAGTACTGTTTGGGGCCTCTAAGGTTGTCAGCTGTTCAGCCCTCTTGAGTCGAGTTTCATTGAGACTTTTGAGGTTGTTAATTCTTTTATAGAGATCTGGTTTGGCCAGTGCAGTATCAATATAATACAGGTGTATGATCAATGATTATCAGATATGTATAAAATTATGGATTATATAATAAAATATTTATGTATGAAATACTATATTGTCTGGATAATATAACTCAGTATAATACGCTGCATGTGTTGTCTGCTTTTTTGTCTATTATAGAATCTATCTGACTGCATGTTGTCTGCTCTGGTTGTGAAATGTTTTTTGAAATGTTTTTGAACTATACTAGTATGTATAATGAGTGTATATGCTTATACATGTATATGTTGCATGCGAAAGTTTTATAAATATTTTCAAAACAGTTTATGTGAGGTCCTAGAGACATTCTAGAGCGTCAATCCTCACTGAGTTTTCTCACCTCCTTCCCTTAACATGTTTAGGTAATTCAGCTTCCGCATCTAGTGAGGTCTTCAGTTTAGCAGTGATGGCCCTTTTGATCGGGCTCTAGTTGGTATGGTCAGTTAGGTGCTCCACGCCAAGGGTTTGGGGTCGCACGATTTGATTTCCTTTTGTATAACCAATTTAAATGTATATATATATATATATATATATTATTTTGATTTAGAAATATTTCGGTTTATTTATGAATGTTTGTTAACAACAAATAATTGGGTAGAGTTCTGAGAGCTCTGAGGCTTGTGCGAGTTGGATGGGCTCCCGCAGATGGTCCACCTTGTACGCCGATCATGGAGTCTCATCTTTGATAAGTGTTTGTGTATGTGCTCTTCGACATAAAATTTTGGCTCTGAGAATAGGGACCTTTGACTCTTGCACTTTTGTATTGCCTAAATGTCAGTGGAAGTTCTTAAGGGACTTCACTCTGTTGAGATGCGTATGAGGATTTGTGCTTGTCAAATTCTTTTGGGATATAAATATGTTTCATCTGTCGAAATCTCTGCATGCTTCTGTAACTGCATGGTTTGATTCCTCTCTATCTGTTTGCATATACTAGTGCGAATAGTCCAAAATGTTATTGACTAATAGATGACTTCTCTGTGGATGATTTATTAGGGTTATGCATTGTGACTTGATTTTTTTTTTTCGTGGTTGGTGTTAGAATTTGACTAGATTGGGGTCTAGGGTCGTGATAGTATTATGTATGCCTCTGTAATCCTTTTGATCTGAAACTTCTAAAAATTCGGGGATGAATTTATTTTGAGGGGGAAGTATGTAATAACCCGTCCATTTCGATCAATTCTCTGTAGTATTCCGACCAATTCCGACAAGCACTTGGGTGGAACATCATTCGATCCTAAATGATCTTAGTTCATTTCCAATTGGATTTTTTGGAAAGTTAGAGATGATGTTTAGGGTGATTCAAAATGTTCACAATTGTTCTAAGATGATGCTTATGCAAGTTTGGGTGTTGCTAGGTCCCGACAATGATGGGAATTAATACTTTAAGTTTGGAATGCAGTTTTGCGCGTGTTAAGGTGAGTTGGAGCTCATTAACACGCGTTGAAGGATTTTTGTTGGCATAGATCATCGTTGAGATGGACCATGAGCGTGCCTAAGGTCATCTGTGTTCATTGGAGTGGTTTTGCGGGTGTTGATCATCATCTGGACGTAAACCTTGAGCATTTGAGCCGTCTAAGTGCCTTGTACTCGTAGTACGCTCGTTGATCTCAGATCTGGAAATGATCTGTGGGGTTTTCAAGCCGTCTATATGCGTTGTTGAGGGACTCTATGCACATAGAAGTTCATATGGGTTTGAGCTGATAGTTGCTGAACATCGTCTACGTGTGCTGCTTGAGGGTCTATGCACGTTGAACGTCTTCTACAAGTGTAGATGATGTACAATGCATGTTGATGTGCCCATAAATGCTGAAAATGAGTGAAACGATGTGTTTTGAAGAGATTGGTTTATAAATACCCCCTGACTCGACCTTCGTCCGTCACTTATCATTTTCACTCTCTCTCACTGCCAAATCAGTTCTCTAACTTCGTCTTTGTCCGTCTTCTCATTCCTTAACATCTCTGGAGGTAAGATTTCCATTCCAATCTCTTGTTTTCACTCATTTCATACTCTTAATTCAGAATCTCGTTTGGGTCCAGTTTGACCTAGGTTTTTGGATTTGAGTGATTCTATTAAAAAGGAAGTTATAGGGTGTTAGATTCTGATAAAACGAAGCTAGAAACACTTAGATCTAGCACAATTTGTTAATATTTGAGGTTGTTCTTAAATGGGTTCAGTTGGTGACGATTTGGCAAATTTGAGTCTGATCTATTGATTTATGTTGAAATGGGAGTTGAATGATGGTTGATTATAGTTGTTAGAGGTCCAAAATGCAAGGATTTAACTTCGGTATTAGGGGTTTTTGAGTTTGAACGAAATGGATTTGTTCTTGAGTTAGGGTTTCGGGTTTTGATGTTTTTTCTCTTAAATTTGAAGTTGTTTTTGTTATATCTTGGTAGATTGGAGTTGGAAATACATAGATGTGAGTTGGATGTTGTGAATTGATTATTCATTTCTTTGGGTTAGGGAAATCCAAAATTTTGGAGGAAAATTTGTGATGATTGTGAGTTTATTTGGTGAAACCAATTATAGATTTGAGATTCTGAGGTTGATTAGAGTTGATTTTTGTGGCTGAAAATATCGGGTATTGATTGATATGGATGCTTGGTGTTTTTGAGAATATTTTTCCGTTGCATGAACGTTAGAACTTCGGTGGAAATAGGATTTATGACAATGACATGGGTTGGGTCATGCATTGCATTGCATACATATTCTGTAGTTGACACAGTACAATATTTAATTCCATTGTAATTTGTCTCTGTTATCAGCTCTGTTCAGATCCTAAAGCATCAGTCCTTCACTAGTGGACTGCGACTGAATTATTAGCTCAGTGTCCAGGTGAGTTGATGACAGCTTCAAACACATATGTTGTGTCTTCTAAAATTATATATTTTTGACGTGTCTGAACTTGGCATGTAATCTAGAATAATTAAAGGATAGGAAATCCTAAAAACCTGATCTATATGAAAACATCTGTTGTGAAAAAATAATTTTTCTGAGAAGTTTTGAGGATTTTGAAAATAAATATTATGATTTTATATTTATTTTAATTTTGGTGATAAATCTTCTGCTATGGATTTTAAAATATACTTCGTAGAAAATATTCTTTTTGGATTTAATAATGTTTTCTAAAACAAATATTTTGTTTCGAAATAAGTATCTTGTTCTGAAATAAATAAATATATTTTTGTAGTAAATTTTCTTCTTTAAAAAAAATATGTATATTTTTTGTACAGATACTCTGTCAGTGCTTTGAAATATTTTTGGAATAAATATTTTTCTAAAAGTTTGGGATACTTTTTATATTTCGATATGTTTTCGGCAAAACATACTGATATAGAACACCTAGCTATGCGGTATGTAGCATTTGGCATACTAATGCTCAGTCAAGACCTTAGTTATCGAGGTAAATAGATGACCGTGTATCCGGCCAAATACATGCTCTATTCAGAGTGGTGGCGGAGTCCACCTTATCATTTAGTCAATTCTCAGTTCAGGTCTCATTGAGTTTGGAAATATTCTATTTGAAAATATTTTGAAAATTTCTGTCTGAAAATATTTTCAAAATTTTTGTTTGAAAATATTTTGAAGATTGCTGTCTGAAAATATTTTGGAAATTTTTGTCTAAAAATTTTTTGGGAATTTCTGTTGGAAAATGTTTATGGAATTTCTCTTTAAAATTCTTTGGGAAAATAAAGACGAGTTTTGGCAAATATTTTGAAAGGAAGTATTTTTTGCATTTCACACTCTTAAAACTAAATAATTTATCCGATATAATTATTTAGATAATATGGATATATGTATGTCGGTTGCCTTGTTTGCGAAGGATTTCAAAATGGTTTTTCAGGAACACTATTATTTAGTATACAGTGTGTATACGTATGTATACTTA
>CAODLS012023917.1:0-10818 GCA_948243855.1 Flueggea neowawraea
CCGCATTTAATTCACATAATGATGAAATCACGTGGCAGGTGCTAGTTGGATTGTCGTTACAAGAAACAATGCGTCATTACAAGAAACGAGGAGCTCCGAGACGTCAGGGAAGTCAGTAAAGCTGACTTAGAAAAAGACAGATGACACGTGAATACTTAAAGATCACGTTTTTAAATCTCGAGAAGAACAAATCGAGAATGGTTTTAGACATTTGGAAGGGTCTTCATAAGAAGGAATGACTCCGGAAGGAGCCGATGAGTTAGGAGCATTCACCCACGACAATGCACGAGGAAACGTGGATTAATTTACGGAGCACACATCCGAAGTAAGAATGTGTAAGAGTTTTTCGGGGCACGACGTTGAAGAAGAATGTGGGCTTCCTAAAAAATGGAGGACGTGGGGAGAAAATCAACACCCATCATTGTCTTTGCTTTTACTCTGTAAGTTTTTATTCTCATAGTAGCATAGTTTTCTTTGTGTAAGACTCGAATTCGTCCTGATTGCATTGACCATGACCTCAATAGGTTCTTTTGAGTCAAGTGTAAGCTCACGAGTTCTCTCTTAAGTTCAATTTCAGTTATTAATTCATTCCTTTACTTTATTCTTTTTTTATTTGTTACGATCATTCGATTAGTACGTCCGAAAGTCCTAATTTGTTAGGCAACACTGAACCTTATACAATTTTTCACCTCTCGAATCTCGCGTTCACGACCATTCGATTTCCTAAAGAGAATTTTGAGAACAATTAATTTGGTACCTAAGTAGTTATAGTTAAAGTTAGCAATTAAACGTTATAAAGTGGTATTGTTCCCACATATTGTATGGTCAAATCCGGTTTGTATATATAGTATTAGATTGGCCTTCAAAATTGAATATTCATTTTCATTTTCTGAAATTTAAAAAAAATTGTAAAAACTAATAAAAATTCTTAAGAGATGAGGCACTCTTTTTCGGTGGGGCACTCGGCAAAAGCCTTAGTCGCCTGTGCCTTAAGCCGCCTATGACTTGGAAGATTCAAATTCATTATCTTATGTGTACAATTGCTTTTGCATCATAGAAAGTATGTTTGCTTGAGATAGATGTAAATTGCATAAGGTAATTTATTTTTTAAAAAAAATATTTGTTTGAGATAGATGTAAATTGCATAATATAATTTATTTTTTAAAAAAATTGTAATTTTTTTATTTTTTATTATATAATTTACTTCCACTCAATTTACTTTATACTAATATTCTACTAAGGTGTCATTATCTGCCTTAGTAGGGTGCTACGAGGTGTTGAGTAAAGAATTATAGTGCTTTTATTATCTTTGTCAAGAAAACTATGAGATTTCATTCGTACCATCATGTTATAGATCTATGTTACACCAATCAATATTATTTGTCACATAAGTGTGTTTGACATCATATTTTATCCAAACTGTTAAGACAATGATTTACGGATCTTTGTCATTTATATGTTTTTTATTCATCTCATAATTCTCCGATGTGTGACTCATTTCATTCACATTTACATATTCAAGAAAATAATGGGAAAATAATTTTTATTACCTGTGTGATAGAATGAAGAGGAATGAATAATCTTTTTATCGTCTGTCTAAAGAAAAGAAGGAGAATGAATTTTTTTTTGTTTAATTTGGGAGTTTAGAGCAAGAGGAAATGAGACTAAACGAACGGTAGAGAGCTACATAGAATTTGACATTTTTACAGGTGAATGATAACTTAATTGGCGAATCTTTTTGGAAAGGATTAAGCAAATTACAAATATCATAAGTGATTAATAATCATCAACAACCAAGGCTATACTGAAAGTCAAATTTACATGATTATTGTTTGAAAGGAAATTCAAATGATTATTAGTTGCACTAACAACAAACTGAGAGAGTCACTTAACCTTGTTTCAGCACAACGACTTTTTGGCTCAATATCCTTCAGTTATACAAGGATAAAATAATTCCGTAGAATAAACCATAGATTATATATATATACGTGAATTGGCTATCATAAAAAATTGATTTTTTTGTCTTTTTAGTGTTAGAGGTGATTCCACTACCAATGAGTTATAAGGTGATCGATAGAACAACTATAAATTGAAAAAAAAAAAAGAAGAAGAAACAAAATAATGGATTAGAATGTTGTTGAGAGGCAGTTGTTTCAGACAATTCATGAGAGCTTCTCTGTGTCTCCAAAAATTTGCATAATTTCGGTTCCTGTTAAACCTACACTTTCTAAGATTAATGTTCAGAACAAAGATAAACTGAATCAAGAGAGAGATTTTGATATGACTAGTCTTAATTTTCCAGAAAAGGCATTAATATTAGATTTTGATGGTGGGAAATGTTGAATTATTGTAGTTGACTGTTGACATTTTTTAACTCAAATCATTTGTGGGCCTGAATTCTAACCTAATTTTGAAGTTGCCTTAAAAATTTGTTTAATATTTTAGGGCATGAATCAAGTCGAAAAAGTTGGCGGCATTTCTTCGTCGCATATATGTCTTAATTGTCTACAAAAGTATATGTAAGTTTATAATTTATATGCAGAGATAAATTACAAATACAAAAAAAAAACACATTGGAAAGCAAGAAAACGACCTTACTAAAGCTATTAAAAATTCAAATTCATTTATTTATGTTTACTACACGTGACATTTACTCTCATATCTCTCTGTTTCGTTTTCAATTTAAATAGTTGGTTTGCACATTATTGATGCAAAATTCCATAGCTTATAATTCATCTTCTTTGTCTCTTCTGGATATTGACTCTATTCAGTGGATGGATCGATGGTTAAATTTTGTCTTAGTGTTGACGATGCATTGTAAGTTTAGCGAGAGTGGGAGAGGAAGTTAGAACTTTGGAGGAATCCCTAGAAAACAGAAGGTTTTAAACTAAGTAGAACCAACATGGAGTACATATGCACTGTAAGTTTGGTGAAAGTAGGAGAGGAAGTGATACAAGAGTCACCCAAGTAGGGGTTGAGGTACCTCACAACACTTAAAGTACATTGGCTCTATCATACAAAAGGATGGCAGATGTGAGGAGGATGTGAATCATATAATAGAAGCAGGGTGGCTAAAGTGGAGAGGTGCCTCAGGAGTTCTATGCAATCATAAAATTCCATATAAATTGAAGGGAAAATTCTACCGCATTGTGGTAAGACCGGCAATGATGTATGGTAGCGAGTGTTGGGCGATGAAAGAGAGATACACATCGAAGATGAGTGTGGCTGAGATGAAAATGTTAAGAATATTAATGTGTTGACATACGAGATTAGATAGGATCCATAATGAGGGTATTAGATGGAAAACAGGAGTAGTCTCTATTGAGAATAAGCTTAAGGAAGGTAGATTAAGATGGTTTGGACATGTGAGTCGAGCTCTAGTTAGGAGAGGTGAAGATATTAGACGTAGGTAGGTAGGAGAGGGAGCGATAGACCTAGGTTAACCTGGAAACGAGTAATTGAGGATGATTTAAAGATCTTGAATGTCTTTGGTGAGTTGGCCCTAAATCGTGTGGTTTGGACGGAAATAATCTATGTAGCTGATCCCAATTAACTTAGGATTAAGGCTTAGTTGAGTTGAGTTCATTCACAAGTATAATTTTCGTTTTGAGTTATATCTAGACATGGGAGCTAATCGCAAAAATTTTAGCATGCAGAATTTTGTTTAATTAAATTTCATTAATTATCAGTATTAGAATACCTTGACAAAGATTTAGGAGCCAAATGAGATGGTTCAGTGTCATTTTATCATCACCGACCCATTTGAGATTTTGGTATGAAGAATGAAAACCCAAATGAGGATTTTGTGAAGAGAATAGAAAAGTTGGAGTTTTGAAGGAAAGAACTGATCATGAGATAGAGTGATCATTAGAAAGATTGGGAATTGATTGGACAATGGCTAGACAAACAAGAGGAGCCAAAAAGGAAGAAGAAAGATGAGTCAACAAGATAAAAGGAGAGGGACAATTCATTTTCAGGACTGTAAATGCGACATAAATAAAATAAAAATGGTATATATAGTGTATAATGCCATAATCGCGTGCTTGGTAATCGTGTCAAAATTGTTGCTGACCTTAAGTGTGGTACAGGGACAGATGCGAGGAGAAGGTGTTTGACGAAAGACGGGATTAAGCAACAAGAAGGAGAACAACACAAGTTCTCAAGGGATCACAGAACGTAAGTTTGATAAAGAGGAATAAGCGAAGGAGGGATTTTCTTTGAGTGGGGAAGAAAAACAGGTTTTACCAAACAAGGACTTATCGTTTCTCCACCAATCCGCTCACGTCCCTTAAATCCATCTTGTTTATTTCGTATCTATACATATGCTGAAGGAACGATTTAGGTTAAATGTATTTTTAAGCTCACTTCTAGCCTCACCGTTAAACAAGAAAAGGTTTTAGGCGACCAATCACTAACCGGCTAGAGTGAACTGACTCGTCCAAAATCAGACCAAATCTGCTGGAACTGACCCAAACTAGTACTGGAACCTTAATAGTCAGTTCAATTATAGTCCAAAATAGTTGTTAAACCACTAGTTCAACCCGTGGGTTCGAACCAATTGTCAAGCCAACAATTCAACCAACAGGTGAACCAAAACCAAAATTAGCAAAAAAATTTAAAAAATTATAACATTAAATATGCTATATCTTTAATTCTTTCAACTAAATTTAATTTTAAAATTAAAAAATTAACAATTGAAAAAAAAACTAGTTTGAACTATTAAACTGTTTAGTTCAGAATTGGTGAACTACACCTGATTGAACTGGAACCAAATTAGAACTAAACAGCTCAAAATCAACCGTAAGCAGTTTGGTTCAAGATCAACATTTTTCTTGAACTTGAATCGGATGTTTTTGAACCAAAACTGATGGTTCATGAATGGTGGCCAAGGTAACCCATCATAATGGCATTTCAGTTCACATTATCAAACAACGTTAAGTTTTTTGGTTATTTTGCTAAGTTGGCTTGGTTTCAAGGAATTGTTTAGTAATACTCATCCTAAACTATTAGTTAGTATTATTCTAGTTTTACTGAAAATTATCAACCTTTTAAACACATTAGTAATTGTTGAATTAAGTTGAAAGAAGATCATGCATGCTTAAGACAAACTGCCGCCGTCCAATCCCAACATTGACTAAAAGCATTTTGAGTTATCAATGGAAGATAAGTTTTCCTGTATTCCCAAGTTTGTCACCATATTCTTTAGTTGGACATGGAATTCAGCAAAACATTATCATTTTATTAGGCGTGGCTATAAGCAAGTAGCTCAATTTTCCACACAGTTGTTGAACCAAATTGAATACTTAAAACAACGTTGTCGCATTCTGAACATGAGTTTGATACAATTGGTTCAACCAAATCTTGTGAACTTACTTTTGTTATTAAGAGTCGCTGTCCAAAATTCAATTTCGGAGAGATCTTTTCTGTAACATTCATGATGACATTCTTGTGTATGTTAATTTTTCTCGTGAACTTCTTCGTCTTGTTCCTCGAATTTTATGATTCAACTATGAATTTTGAGGCTCAAATGCAATTGTCAATCGATCTGAGGTTCCAACGTTTTTGCCGGTTTTGCTAATTTAAATTACACTATATATAGTATGAAATAGCTTTGTTTTTCATGTAATATTGGTGTTGGAAATTGGTTATTTTGGCGAACAATTTGGCAAGGTGTAACATCCAGTGTTGTTGCGTCGAGAAACAATAAGTGATGGATATTCAAGCAACATTCGAGAAGTTTCGTGCTACGGAGAAGGAAAAATTACGCGGTGCTAAAACAGTTTGAGGCTTATTTGTCACCTGATATATTTAGCATATCGTGTATTTAGTGCTTGTTTGGCATTAGTAGCATTTTGTGTAATTTTTGTAATGATTGATAATGATTGTATAGTGAAAAATAAAGATAAAATATATCTTTTAGTAGATGTTAAATATACAAAATGCTAAATGTTGTGTTTGTCAAACGAGCCCTTAGTATTTTGTTCAAAAATGTACTTTTTCTCTATTTTTTACTATGCAATTATTATCAATAATTATAAAAATTAAACAAAATACAAAACGATGCTATTACTTTTGTTGTTGCCTCAAAGAATGAACAACAATAATAATTGAGCTTGAAGAACTCAAATTTTTCGGGAAACGTGAACGTCACCTTGAAACCTACAAACACGAAATACGATGAGGTCGGGTTGCTCAATGGGGGAATTCCTACGCTCAAGTCAGTAGAAAATTCTACAGAGTGTAAATGTATTCAGCTAGTAAAACGTACCTTAGCTAGTTGTCTTTAGTCCTATTTATAGATGGCGAGTTGATGAATAACTATTAATATTCTGTAACGGTTCATATTGATGATGATCATAATGTCTTCAGTTACTACTCGAGGTATAACCGATGATTTAATTTCTAGGGATCATCAATTACTCTCCAATCTTTTCTTCGAATTTTTCGGAGAGAAGAGTAAATCTCATTGTGATTGTGAGCGAAGTTTTCTTGCAAACATAAGTGCTATTTTTGTTGCTTGGGGACGTCTTTCAAATTTTGCAACCTCTCAAGGCCTTGTTATAATATTTTTTGTTAAAAAATCTTTGTTGGACTTCCCATCCACTCGAGCCCATCCTATCTTCTATATTAGTGGGCCTTTTCCTCTATTTGGAGCTTGGACTACTTCCCTCTGATTTTCTGAGTTTGGCTCCAATTTTCGGTTTGTGCGTGGCATCTTCCAAATTAGGTTTCTTCCTAACTTGGCAATTTTTCTGACTTGATTTTTTGCTCAAATTTCCTTGCTTCCGGATTTAGTGCATGCCTCTGATTGTATTTTCAACTTGTAAAACATGAAGGTCTCCTCCAATTAAGCTCCTGATTTGTTGATTTGATATCTTTCCCAAACTAATTGAATAAAAATCCCTGATTTTTCTTGTTAAAGGGTCGAACCATACCGCAACCCCCATATATTTTTGAAGTCTCCTGTTTAGTTTCAACTTTAATTTCTTTCCTTCCTATTTTTTTTTTTCAAATCAGTGCATGATCCACTCCTTCTTAAGAACCCTAATTATATAAAGCACTGCTGCCTCATTCTTCTTCTTTTGCCGCCGGCTCTCCAGCATCTTTCTCTTCTTGGTTGGTTCTTCTTCTTTTCGTTTTTCTTTTGCTTTCTCCGTTACTGCATGTATTTCTAGCATTAATCTTTTGTTATGTTCTTTTGTTTCAATGGCGACGACGCGTGTCTTTACTGGACGGTGGTCAGAGTTGCTTTGGAGACGGCGGTGGGTGGCTGAGTCACGGTCTGGGCTGAACCACACTCCTTCAATCATCCATTCCCAACCATTTTCTTCGCAACAACAACAATTTTCTTCAACATTAATGTCAAAATGAACCATTATCATGAACGACATCAACAATAACGGTGCAGACGACAACAATGGCAGCAACTCAATTCAATTCAACAGCAATGACACCAACGTGACCTTTCAAACGACAACAGCTCCATTCAAACGACAACGGCTAGCCTCGAATGACTCCAGCTTGACCAACGTTCAGGCGGCAACAGCTCCGTCCAGGCGACAGCGACCATCTTCGAATGACACCAGCATGACCTTTGCTTGGTCAACAACTGCTTCGTTCAGACAACAGAGACAAGCCCCGAACGACAGCAGCTTTCCCTTGGCTCAGACGACAACATCTTCATCCAGACGATAGCCCCAAGACCTGAACGACAACAGCATGACCTTCGACCAGACGACACCACCCAGCATTGAATGACAACAACTCGGCCCGAACGACAGTTGTCGCGCTTGGCTTCTTTCCGTTTCGCCTAGACCGTGGGACCTGTCGTCTGAGTGGAGCGAACGACATCCCGTCTGGAGTCCAGCTTGAATGTTCGAGCATCCAACTTGACCTGAACGACACGCTGTTTGACTCAATCTCCCCTGTCGTCTTCTCGCACCCCCGATCGTCTACTCATGTCTGTCGCCTGCCCACAAGCATCCACCCATCATTATTTTTTTTTTAATTTTACTTCTTTTTTGCAGGTTTTCCTTCTTCAATTTTCGTCTCCAAGAATATGTCTTCATCACAAAAAATGGGTATAATTTTTATACTCCATTTTTATTTTGATTTATTTACTTATTCGTTGCTGCACATATTTGGTTGATGCCCGTTGTCAAAATTTCCCATGTACTTATCCTGAGGAATCACTCAATTTTAATCATAACTCCACCGTACCATCCTTCGATATTGACAAAATCCGGAATGACTATACCTTTCCTCCAACTTGGCGAATCGCACTTCCTGACTCAAATTGTCCATCTCCTTCGTACGCTCCTTCTGATGCCTTCGCAGTGTTCGTGAGCTCAATGGAACTCGGCATTCACTTTCCTCTTCCTCCTTTTGTCATGCAATTCCTCTCCGAGAACAAACTTGTCCCAACTCAGCTTCAACCAGAAGGATGGGCTTTTATTATGGGCTTCCACGTCCGATGTTTTTAAAAAGGGATAGAACCCTCTTTCAACCTGTTGTTTTTCTTCTTTCATACTCACGGTTGCTCCAATTCCATTACTCTCCGCAAGTCCTTCGCAGCTCATCCTTTATTTTCTGACGACATGCCTAAAATCAAGTCTAAGTCAAAAGACCATTGGTTTTTAGTCTATCCACCTATTTCTTCTTGGAATGCTCCTCTTGGCTGGTGTCACCATAGGACTGAGCAATTGAGACTTTCAGAGAAAGACTTAAGGAAGATGTTCAAGGATCAAATGGACACTTTGATTATTGATAACAGGATTGCTCTTTCTACGTTATTGGAACCCCAAAATCTTGCCGCCACAAGATGGTGCATCAATCCCAATTTTCTCTCTCCAAACAACCCTGTTCACTTTTCTCATGGGGATAAAGTAAATGATCATGACAAGACTACATCTACCTCTTGCATCCTGATTTCTTAAACAGTTTTCTCACAACGACCATGTCGTCCATGCACTTGACCCTTTCACTTCCGCTCCCATTTTTGACAACTTGACCGACCTGAACTTCCCTCTCTAGAGGATAACTCTTTTGAGGATTTCATGAGTGTATCTTCTAATCCATTAGATGGATTCGTAGGCATTTTTCTAAAAACCCAGTCGCTCATGCAAAAGGTGACCTCGAGATGTTCATCTCAACCACATCTTTACTATGCATGTTTCTTTTATACATTGTTTGCTTGTATTATTGCTCTTTTGATTTTAACCTTATCTTCTTGTGTAGAGTCAAACTCCTTCAAAAAGGGTATGTGGTATGCGTCAAAGGTTTACACCTAAAGATTAAGGCAAGTGTACCTATCGTCTATAGCAAGTGGACCCTTAAGTACCGAGTGTTGTATCCCACAGAGACTACGATTAGCTACTCACTCTTCCTCTATTATCTAGCCGGCAAAATAAATGATGTTGACTCTATAAAATAAATAAACTAAACAAATGCAAGCGATAGAATAAACGATGGGAAGATGGTACCTAGACGTTGAATCCCCCTAGACCGAATTAAGTAACAAGGACTCATTATTCAAATAATCATTCAGGCAATTGGACCGTGGAAATTTCTAAGGTATATTAACCTCTCTCTTGAGTTAGCTAATGCCTAACGACTAGGTTGATTAACTGGAATCTCTTCCTAATTAAAACCCCTAACGTTGCTTTAACACTCTGCTCTATGAATTTCTCTATTAGGTTTGACCCTAATCCAGAAGATTTATGTCGACCTATCTCTAGGTTTGCATGCAACTCCTCTCAATTATGAACGCTCTATCATACACAGAATCTCTCGATTGCATACATGCACAAAACAATATTGGAATCGAAAGGCTAACAATAATCAATTCAACAATACTCATTATAAATCATAACTGAGTCGCAATCCATAAATTAATTGAATGAATAACATAATCCAACATCACATAATTTGCCTAGGGTTCATCACATCTAGGTACACAATATAATTAGTTCATGACAATTGAGAGATAAACAACAAGATCAAAGAGAAATCTAGAGATCGAAGGAAAACCCATGTTTGAATCCTCCAATTCTTTGCGAAATCACTTCGTTCTTGATGCCCAATGATGTTCTCCTTCGTTCCCACGTTTTTTGGCCTCTAAAGATATATCTTTCTGTCTCCAAGCCGGCTCGCCTTTGAATGAATGACGAACCCCACTTAAATAGGCGAATTAGGGTGTCTGAAGTAAGACACGGGCACGGCCGTGCCCAAGCTATCCCGCCCGTGTACCTAAAATACCTTCAATTTCGCACTTGTACAAAGGACATGGATACAGTTTCTGTCCGTGTCTAAGGCTCAAATGTTCGTGTAATGGATTAATGTTCGTGTGTTGCATGATTCCTGGCTGGGTAAATATACGGACACGGCTTCATGTCCGTGTCCTAGGCTCCTCTGACCGTGTGATTCAAGTTCTATCCGTGTTCATTTGTTTTCAAGTTCCAGTGGGTTACACGCCCATTTCCACAGCCGTAGACCACCAATTCCTGTCCATGGATGCTCAGTTGTGCACGGATTTGCTTCCTCAAGTGTCCCACGGGTGTGTTTCATCATTCCAAGGCTGTGTCTCACTCCCAATGCCTCAAATATCATCGTTCAAGCCCCGTTTCGACTTGTTTTCCTTTGTTTCGTCAAGACATCATCAATTAACCTGAAAAACACAATATAAAGCGTAGAAATACCAAAACTAATGACAAACACTCAATTCGTATTCAAAACAATATAAATTGATGCACATAAATACGTATAAATATGCATTCATCAAATTACCCTACACTTAAGCTTTTCCTTGTCCTCAAGCAA
>CAODLS012024219.1:0-16565 GCA_948243855.1 Flueggea neowawraea
TAACCCCACAAGTCAAGGATGAACCTACGAGTATATTAGAGGTTCACTCATTTCAGTGAAAATAGCAATGGAAGTATAGATGACATTTGAGAGATTGAACCATGTTTAAAAACGGGTTAATCTACCCAACGGGTGAAAACATATTGGAGTAAGTTGATACATAAGCGATAAATCGAATAAGACATAGATAATTGCGTAAACAAGATTTAGTCAATGAGATTGGAAAGTCCAACTTGTTGAGAGATTTGCCTCTACCGAATAGACTTTGGCATATAGGCTAGTCTATATCTCGACCTACATTAACGGATGTAGAGACTCATTTTCTCAATAGAGAATCTAGAGTAGAAACCTATAAAGTTTAACCTAATGGTTTCATCGTCCAATTCTCAATAGAGAATTTGGAAATGAAATCTATGGGATTTGAACCAATGGTTTCATTGTCCAATGTATGACCTTAGACATATTTCGAGAGAATAGTATCTTCGTATGAGCTATGATAATACCATGTGTTTTAAGGTAAATCTTGTCATTCTAAATTGTGTGGATATCACACTTGTAGCTAGAAACGGTTTAGCGTTCTTGAATGACAGCAATAATTGGTCGTGGTCCAACTTTGAGAGATATGATATGGGTTGACCTTGGAGTCGAGCTCCAAGAGATCGTTTCAGTAGATTGTTGTTCCTCTTCATATAAGATGGATCAACAAAGTACTTAAATGATTTAAGATGCATAAATGCATAATCTATAGATATCATGTGACTAAGAGCAAGTCTCTTAGCAAAGACGTGTGTCCACGAACTATATGAAAAGAAGAATGTGTAAGGAACGTTCTTCAAACGAATGTCATGTGAATGTCTTTTGTAATATAGAGTACATGTGTTGATTACAAGATTATGTCTTGTATTAAATTTCTAGGTGTGTGAAATGCCTATAGTTTGCTAAGTTGTCAAGTTAGTTAGCAAACATTAATCCAACACATAAAGACGATGTTGAAAAGCAGTGAGCGAGATACTTGAATGCTTTAGAGGCACTATAAGACACTGTGTTATCGTGAGGGCTTGCGATAAAATAAGACACAGTTACAACTCCACGTAATGATATGGACTATAGGGAAGTCCATGTCTGGTTATGTGTTCTTACTTGGCTGAAAAGCTACTCCATATAATAGTGAGGAACACATATAAGTGTGGCAAACAAAGCTGAGACTATAGCTTCTTAATCTGCAATGCAATAAGAAGGTTGACTATTAAGTGGAATGATTCATTTAGCACTAACCACCTAAAGAACCTACGACAGTCTTTAGTGATAATCAACCTCGATTGCAGCAAATCGAGATCAAGTATCATTTAGTAAAGGATTTGGTTGCACAAGGTCAAGTAAATTTGAGTACAAGTTTCACTTGAAGAAGTGAACTTGGAATGTAAGTTCATGCGAGACGAGATCGTAAGATCCGTTAATAAAAGCATATAAGGAATAAGTTCTTTAAGACTCGTATGGCACACGAAGTGTGTAATCCCTTAAAACATGATCTTTAATAAGATCATTGTGGGTAATACATGAACGCAAATGTTGAGAGTTGACATTTGTTATAGTGTTACCTGTGAAAGCATGTTGGACAGAGAAGTAACCCACTCACACGGGTGTTTACCTTAGTTTTCCCAGTCCGTTGGAGGAAGAACTAAGATGAGGCTGGTTTTGAACGTAGAGAGAGATCTTGAGCACGTTCATAATCAATAGGTCGTCTTGCATTTTACAGTCTTGAGTTCATTGTAAAATGGAAAAAAAAAGTCGTATATAAAGAGTCATACGCCATAGGATGAATTCCTATGCCGATCATTAAATGATCAAATGCTAAAATTGAGAGACTTTTAGCATATTCTATCTTAAAACCAGAAATAATCCTGTCAAGTGTGGATTAAGGTTAGATGGCGAAATGCATCGTAACCGAAGCTTCTGTGTGGTGTTTATAATGTTGTATAAACATGCTCTCCTCAAAGGGAAGGAAAGAACACCACAACACATGATCATACCATGTGTGCTATATACACGACCATAATGATGAAAAAGATTGATAAACGATCTCACTTTTCTTGGTGTGAGACCCTGCCGTGAATTTGTGGTTCTCGGTAATACCTACCCTTAGAACCCTTAACACATTCAAGACGTGTAGTTGAGTTTGACTACTTTAACTTGCCGTTAATGGTCATGATTGATTCGACCAAGCGTAACAAGCTGAGAAAGTAAACTTAGCTATGTGGATTGTATGGTGTAAGAGGAGAAGCTTGTTTCTAGACGCATTCGCACTAGTCTCAAAAGTTTGCTTAGTCGACTCTCATGTAGCGTGGCATATGATGTGTGAACTATGAGTAAAGCTTTCGTGAGATCGAGTAGTTTGAAAGCAACGATTGTGTGGTTACGAACTAGGGGAAGACATACGTTTCCAGCAGTTTGTGCTATTGTTGCATACACTTTGGTAGAATGTAGCTGGTCTTCGAGAGACGCCTTCTAGCAGGATTGAGATATGAGCTGTTATATAACTCTAACAGGTGTATAACAATTACGCTCTCATTGTATGCTGGTCGCACAGTCTGTTTACTTGTATGACACGAGATCTTCATCATGATTGATATTAATTCTATCATGACACATGATGAGTTAAGGTACCGTCATGTGCGAGTGAGAGATGTTGAAAAATGCGGTTCGCCCATGACGGGTGAACCCAACTCGGTCGGTCGATGTGTGAACCGAGACCAATTGGAAAGCCCAATTGAGAGGAATCAAACTCGGTTAGTCAATGTGTGAACCAAGACGTGAACTGAGACCAATTGTCAAGCCCAATTGAGTTAGGAATGAAATTGGCCGGTTGAGCCCATTAGACTCGTTAGCATGTTAGAGGCTTATATAAGGAGCTTTGCTCCTTCCTCTCATTCAACACCAACACACACACAAAGAGAGAGAGAGAGTTCTCAACTGGGAGAGAGAGAGGTTTGACCTCTTGTCCCAAGTCCTGCACAAATCACTTGTGACATCTAGACTGCGAAACAGCCGAGTACTCCTGTTGACATTTCAACCGTGGTTTGCTTGCAAGACCAACATAGAACTGGTCTTACTCTACTGCAAACTTCCACTGAAAATCGAAGTATGTAAATCAAATCTATTTATTGTACTGTTTATTAGTTAAATCTGTATAAAATTCCTTCACGTTGGATTTAAATTCTTTTTCTAATAAGCGGCCGGTGAGGAATGTTGAAGACGGCCGAGGATTTATTTTGGAAATTCTGCGGAATTTGGATTTATTCTTTTTCTAATAAGCTGCATCATTTAACCACAAGTACAACCAAACACAATTCATAAAAGTTACAAAATTTTCAAAAGATACAAAATTATTCTCAAATTATGATTAAATATCCACTCACATCCAATCGTAAATCACCCGAAAGTTGATTCAAATAGTCGGGAGGAAGATCAAAGGCACCCTGCAACCACAAAATCAAATTTACACGTCACTGCGCATGCCCAAGCCAGGCACGCAACTGCATATGGATGTATGTGGCGAAGTGGCGGAGCATACGGCGAGTCGCTGTAGGAGGAGCTGAGGGGAGGAATCAAGGGACTGGGGAGAGCCGGAAGATTCAGTGAGCACCAAATGCTTAATTACGAGATGTTTCGTTATTGGGAGAAATTTCTTGGTTGGTGAATAGGTAGTGGAGAGAGGGACATGGAGGGGATTTTCGAGGAAGAGGAGGGTAGAAGAGGAGGAAAGACGGGGGAGAGATTGAATAAAATGGACAGAAGCCATGTTTATGAGAGTTCAGTAAACAGCAGTGGCGCTGCTAGTGACTGTTGGTAAAGAGTGAGGAGTGCAATAATTTGGCAGTTGCTTGAAGATGGGTAGGATCTTTTTGTGTTTGTATGGATCAGAATTATAGAATGAGGAAATTACATAAAATATACCCCTTTCCAAACATTAATTAAAAATACTCAACCATGTTTACATAATCCTTGACTTCTCGTAGGTTTCAATATTTTAAGTTTTCCAAAGTAAAAGGAATAAACGGATGGTTCTAGAATAAGAACTCAGGGACCACATTGAGAACTTTTAAGGATTAAGTAATTGAGGTTCATATTAAGTAATTGTAACTATAATTAAGTAATTGGTTATACAACTTCCGTTTTTGGCCATTGGTTAGTAGTAGAAGTCATAAAGTATAAGAACAATCTTTTGTTGGGCTTTATTTGATCTGGAACTTTAAATTCTGATATGAATGTTCTATCTTTGACAGGCATTCTACTGATCGCGAAGTTCCGCTGATGCTGATCATGGCCTATTTGTCATACATGTTAGCTGAGGTACCATGTTCTTGAACTAAATCCAACTCTTTAACCTTAAATTTTAAGGTTTATACCCACTGAGAATAGAAACAGTTGGCGAATGTTCTTTTAACCATTAGATGAGAAGGTCAGCATAACCATTATACAGAAATTCTTTCTGGGATTATTAAGTTAAAGTTATTGAATTCTGTTCTTGCAGCTTCTAAGTCTCAGTGGGATCTTGAAAGTATTCGTCTGTGGCATTGTTACGTCGAATTATACATGGCACAACGTCACTGAAAGCTCCTGGATAACAACCAAGTAAGAGCATACTCATTTTCTTGCTCGTCACGCTTTTGTTTACTCTCAACTTCCATGACACACTGCAATCATCTGATCTAACACCTCTTGCTGTCTTCTGCATATATTCATTGCTTGATCAGGTTGATCGTTATGAGTTGACGAACACAAATGTTATTCTTTTAGCGATGTTTTTCTTTTCACCATTTTAATATCAAATCTAACCTTCATGGTTATGAAAAATCCTCAGGCACGCATTTGCGACAATGTCATTCACTGTAGAAACATTCATTTGCCTCTATGTTGGTATGGATGCATTGGACATTGATAAATGGAAAAGCAGCATGGCAAGGTAATGGCGTTTGATTTAAACCCTTGAAGACAACTGAAAACTTCCGGCATTTAGTCATTGTAGAGATTTTATATCAAAGCAGAATTTGTTATCTCTAATTGGATCGAAATTGATGGTTCAGCGTAGGAACTTCACTTGCTGTTAGTTCATTATTGTTTGCGCTAGTGTTAATCGGAAGGGCAACATTTGCATTTCCTATAGCAAACATCCTACAATTGTGCTCAGAAGAGAGAAACCTCTAAAATTGAGTTCAAACAACAGGTAATCATCCTAATCATATGTGTCCTAGCTACATTCATTCGCGTTCTAGTTTTGTCGAAAGCTCTGCCAACTCAACTGAAGTTCATTATGTGGTGGGCAGGGTTCATGAGAGGCGCGTTCACCATTGCTTTGTCCTACAATCAGGCATGTCAAAACTTTCAATTTGTGCTCAACATAACATGCTCTTTACTTTGGTTGGTACACACTTGTGAAATCTTTGACAGTTTTCGAACAATGAGGGTTGAGATGTTGCACTAATGATCACCTCTAAAGAATTGTTGTTCTGTTCAGCACAGTTGTAAATCCTGATGTTTTTCTGATTGCACATTACTTGAACATAAAAGTTTAGACTCGTAATCTGATTAACCTTTACGTAACCAGGTATTTGGCTCCATAACCAAGCCTCTAATGCAAACAGTGCTCGGAAACAGAAAACCAATGGCGTCTCTTGGGACTGATATCCCGAGTCTTGAAGATTTAAGGCTACTTTTCATTGAAAATGGAGATCAAAATGAGCAAAGCAATGATCAGGCTTCATATAAAGCTAGTAGCTTAAGTCTGTTAATAACACATCCCACCACAATTGTGCACTATTTATGGAGAAAATTCGATGACAGGTTCATGAGGCCGGTATTTGGTGGTCGAGGTTTTGTGCCATTTGTGCCTGGTTCACCAACTGGTGCAGCTGATGAAAGTACTGCAACTTGAAAGGATTAAACATATCAGAATTTTTTTTTTAATTCATTAGTGTAACTATACTTTTTGTTGTAGAATAAAATGTACAAGAAAGTTGCAAGTTTCTTTCTTGTCTTCTCTTTTTGTAAAGTAGAGCTGGTGTAACATCGACGTCTATGATTTTGTCTGCAAAATTTTTGTAAGAATGTCTGTTATGTAATATAGCAAATAATAGTTGTTTTCATGCCAAAGACTAAGATAAACTCAATGTTATTCTATTATTTTGAAGTTTATAACATTCGCAATCCTATGTTTATTATTGTCCTCAAATCCAAAAAAGAAGTAAAATATTTAAAGAGTCATAGTTAAACTTAGAGATAGCTAAAATTAAGTCATACAAAAAAGACAAAAAAGACAAGATTAAATATATTCATAAAAAAGACATAAAATGAGTCATATTTCGTTGATTGAGGGGTTTGAGGGACACTGAAAAATTGGAAAGTGGTCATTACGCAGACCACCTTCTTCACTTTTTTTAATTTGGTCCGTGCGTTCTACTTACTGTAATTACGAACATATTTTTCGGTATAGTGATTTTATATTTGAGCTTAATTTGGTCCGTGCGTTACTTACTGTAATTACGAACATACTTTTCGGTATAGTGATTTTATATTTGAGCTTTTCTAATACACTAGGTTTTGTTATTTATTTTCATTTTCTCATTTTGAAGAAAATGGTGTCGTTTCGTCTTTATGTTTTTTCCCTCTCTGCAATAATTACTTAGCCGTCATTTTTCACAATTTCCCAACATTTCTATCAGGTTATTTTTTATTCTGAATACTTATACGCCAAAAAATTCTTTCATGACAGTTTCTTCTTCGTTCTTTCTTTGATCTTTAACAAGTCGAAAGGTGTGCTCTTAAAACTAATTCTTGACAGTTTCTGTTGCATTTTACAATCATTTGCACTGTTTGATCTTTGTGTTTGTTGATTTTCTTTGTTTGTTTGTTGTTACTGTAAGTCATTTTCTAGTTTTTTTTTAAGTTTCTTTTGATTTTATTTCCGATTTAGTGAAGTTAAATTCATTTTTTTTTGTTTAATGTGTGTTTTAATCTTTCTTATTGTGGTTTTATGATATCAAAAGGCGGTTCTAGATCTATGGCTCCTAAATTAGTTTCTGTTAGTCTGATTAAGTCCAAGCGTGTTCATGAAAGTTCTTCCGATTCTGATGATGAGGTTTTAGCAAAAAGGTTGACGAAGAAGTCACTTGTTGTCACGACCCATTCTCGAACCATGACCGGCGTACGAGACTGGCCGTCTATGAGAGCCCAACCTATTTCGCACAAGCCTCAAATATCAGAAACTCTACCCAATTTAGCGAATTATTAAAATAGTTAAGAATTAAAAACATAAGCAATATAAAATGAGTTTATATAAATCGAAGATATAAGTAATATATCAAAATAATATCAACAACTAAAATCAGTATAAATGGATCAAAATACAAACAGACAACCCAATAACCCAACAACATCCCGGTGTGGAACTCTATACTAGAAACAGTAGAGCCCGAACAAAATGGTGACACTAACCAATAGACGCCTCATGAGTGTCCAAGATGCGGTGTAGTTGCCGTAGCCAAAAACTGTCTACCTGAAAGATATGAATGAACATAGACAAAGAACAAACGGAGGTCAAACCCAGTGAGAAAAAATACTTTAAAAAGCCTCATATGTGTCTCACAAAAACCATTTTGAAAACAGTTAGAAAACACAACACGTAAGTATAGATGGATATAATTATAAATAATCATATACACGCTATATAAGTAAACGTTCGCAATTAAGGCAAACATCATGCACAAAAAAATTTACAATATTATCGGTAACGATAACATAATACTGGTGATATGGAACTATATCAATAACAATAACAGTGATGATTGTGGACTCTGCCACCAATCGATAAGTAAGTACGCGTATCTGGCCGGATGCACGGTTACCACCAACCCTGATAACTGGGCTATAAATGTGTATTGGTATACCAAATGCTATGTTTATCCCACGTAGCACATGTGTCCTGTATCAAGTATATATATAACTTTAAATCAAAAACAGTAATCAAGCAATAAAAACATATCAAAATCGTAAGGGATATATAATAAATATATATATATCAATTCAAAACGGTAAGTTGATTATTACACATAATCAAGTTGTTAAATTACCCAATCTTTAGATTAGTCCAATTTCAGAAATATAATCTGAACACATCAAAAACAATATATATAGCTGGAAGACACAGTCTATGTGTCTGAAACTGTTATCTACTCACCTGGATGTCCAAGCAATCGGTCAGGCACCACTAGCTAGTGGCTGATCACGCTGACAGGAACAAGAAGCTGTAACAATAACCAGTAACAATGCATGTATCAGAAACAATCAATGGAATGCTGGTACGGTACTATGGCTGCACCAAAATGCGTGCAAATGCATATGCAACTTAAATGCTCAAACGACGTCCAAAACTTATCTTCAAATGATAAGAAACAATTATTATTGAAAACCCGACCACAATGTATAATTACACTTTAATCCCCGAACTTCAAAAAATTACAAATCAGTCCCCGAAATATTTCCAATTTAATATTGAGCCTCAAACTATCCAAAAATCAAAAATCAATCCTCTAAATCCCAAAAACATATAATTTAAGTCTCCAAATAAACTAAATAGCATTTTAGTCCCTAAAATACCAAATATCACTTTTGGTCATCCAATGGTAAATTACCAATTTAGTCCAAATTTTGATTCAACCGATAGAAATAGATCCTAAACACCCACTTTCGTTGATCTTAACCTCAAGAACTCAAATGTGCAATTGGTTTCTCAAAAACAACTCTAATTTTCCTTAAATTCGTTCAAAACAGAATTCAAACCTAACCCAACCAAAAACTCATCAAATCCAACGATTCAAGGCTTAAATCATGTTTATTTAACATCAATGAAGTCCAATCTAACAACCTCTAACATCATCTAACTCAGAATCATCACATAAATCCGAACCGTAGATTATTTGGGCAAAAACGGATTTTAGGAATTAATGCATGAAAACGAGTTAAAGATATGAAAAGGGGTGTAATCTTACCTCTGAAAATGACCTGGAGTGATGGAGGAACAATGTGGATGAATTCCAAACGAGTTGAGAGAGATTTGGGTGAGAGAGGAGTGAAATAAATGAACAAAGTCGGGTTGTTGAGTGTTTTAAAGGCGTCTGTAACGCACCTCACGTACGTCAATCAATGACTCACGTAGTTAGGGGACCCTCAAGTACATTACCCAATATCTAACGTAGGTTATCGAGGCCAAAAATTGCTCTTGGAAGTCTCAGACCCGATCTCACGTATGTCACTGAAATTCTCACGTACGTTGATCTTCCCCATCTTGCCCAGCTCATGTACGTGACTCCATTTCTCACGTACGTGAAGCTACACCATCTCACATATGTTAGGCTTTCATCTCACGTACGTGAGATGCCTTGAGATTTACTCTAATGGCTTTCTCTAGCTTCGAACTCTTCACGACTTAACTTTAAAACTTCATAACATTCAATCACATGCAATTACCCTCATTGAACACCAAAGTTCATCCATTTAAACTCCAATACCAAATAGATCAATTCGAGTCAAATCGGAGAGCTATGGTACTCTTAACCGAAAATGGCGGGATATTACACCTGTTGTATGTTCTGCATCTTGTAAAAGATAAACAAGTTACAAACATAGCATAAACATGTGATAAACATAACATAGACATAGTATATACAAGTTACAAACATAACATAAACAAGTTATAACATATACTTGTATGTTCTGCATCACTGTAAAATATTTATAAGTTACAAATATAGCAAAAATAAGTCATAAACATATCATAGACTTAGTATATATAAGTTATACTACGTTCTACATCTCAGTAAAATATATACAAGTTATAAACATAAAATAAACAAGTTGTAAACATATTGATATAAGAATATTCTTAAAAAAATTATAAAACTAATATACACAAGATATAGAAATTTAACACAATCATAAACATAATATATACATGTTTCGTACATAACATAAAAATAAGTTATAAAACTAATACTTGTGTATCATTGATCATTGTAAAGGATATAAAAATTATAAACATAATATAAACAAATTATAAACATGCATACTATAAGCATAATAACCTAACTAGTATTTTCTTTGTCTACAAGATATAGAAAATTTAGTAAATTATAAACAGAGTATAAACAAGTGATAAACATAGCATAGACGTAGTATACACAAGTTACAAACATAACATAAATAAATTATAGCATATACTTGTATGTTCTGCATCATTGTAAAATATTTACAAGTTACAAACATAACAAAAATAAGTCATAAACATATCATAGACTCAGTATATACAAGTTAAAAATATAGCCTATACAAGTTATACTACGTTTTACATCTCAGTAAAAGATATACAAGTTACTAATATAGAATAAACAAGTTGCTAATATAAGAATAATCTTAAAATATTATAAACCTAATATACACAAGATATAGAAATTTAACACAATCATAAACATAATATATACACATTTCATACATAGCATAAACATGTTATAAAACTAATACTTGTATGTTCTTGATCATTGTAAAAGATATATAAATTATAAACATAATATAAATAAATTATAAACATGCATACTATAAGCATAATAACCTAACTAGTTTTTTCTTTGTATATACAAGGTATAGAAAATTTAGTAAATTAGAAACATAGTATATTCAAGTGATAAACAAACTATAAGCAACATGTGAATTTTTTTACGAAGATTTCATATGGATGTATATAAATCAGACTTAAACATAATAGAGAATATCTCTGAAATAAAAATTATAAACATAGTATTTTCTTTGTATATAGAAGATTATGAAGATTTTTGGATGTGTATGAATCAGAATTGTTTGCATTAGATATTCAGTAAACTAACCTTTTAAAGCTGAAATTTGATTTGCGAACTAGATTGCTATCTGAATTCTGTAGTTCCAAGCTATTTTTTTAGAATTGGTTTGCGATCTGAATTTTGTATTTCAGAGCTGTTTCTGACAACTCGAAACAGACAATAACTCCAAACAGAGAGTATCTCTGAATTTGTATTTTAGAGCTGATTGCGATCTAATTGATTTGACGATATGAATTTTTCATAGAATATCTTGAAATCTTCTATAGTTGTATCTGTTTTTGACGAATCACATATTTTTCATTGTTTGGATCTGTTTTGGAAGTATATCTATAGAGAAAAAGTCGACAGAGAAAAAATTGTGATTTTGGAGAAGCTTGTTTTATTTTGTTGTATGTTTGGATTGACGTTTTTTTGAGTTGTTTGGCATTACTTAAGCACATTTTTGGGTAGTGTCCGGAAATTTGTTGTTTCGATTTATTTTTTAGCGCGGTTGAATTTATATTTTGTTGGCTGATTTTAAATATTAGAAAACATGAATCTATAATACGCATTTGTGTTCTGTATTTATGTTTTTAACCCAGTTGGAAAAGTAGAAAATAGGGCACAAGGTTTTTAGCCCAAGAAATCTGGACTAGATATGGGCTTTAAGGCCTTCGTCGGCGTTGGTTCATGACGTTTGATGTAACTGCACGGTGTTCTCTAATTCCTTCTTAAACCCTTCTTTAAGCTTCAAACTAGGGTTGGACATTTGAGTCCGGCCTTAAAAAATAAGGGCTTGAGTTGGCCAAAAAGCCCGGACCGATCCGGCCCGGAGTACTTAGAAAATATATACTATATATATAAAATAAACGAGAAGATCTGGAAGTGATTGTGGCAAGCAGAGGCGATGATGAAAGAAACTAGTAGCCTTCAGACATGGCTGGGATCATCCAAGGTTTCAACTTTCGAGGGCGTTGAAGGTTATGTAAGATCATAAATGGCACTTTTTAGAAGAATACAAACGCTTCGTGCAGTTAATCAAAAGTTTCATACTGGAAAGACTTCGTATTTGTGAGTTACAATCATATACAAGTTTCTTTTGTTCTGTCTGGTTTCCTAGAAAAAAGCAGAGTAAAGAAAATCTTTTTTCTTTTTTCCCCCTGTTTCGAAAAGATTAGGTATTTTTGAACTTCAAAGAATACCCTTTTTTGCAATTGGATGTCTAAATTGTGTTGTTTATTGGTTGAGGTTACGTTTAGTGATTACTGAATGGAAAGTAACGAAAAGATTTCCTGTGTTGGGTGTAATGCTTTGATTCCTTCCGTTCCCTTTCTCGTGTTTAATTTGGACTGCAACAGCAGTTTACGCTGTTATTGGTCATTGCCATGTTCTGGAGCTGCATTTACTGAACTTTCATTACTTTTTGTGTCATCAGGCGTAAGAGCTCAAGGAACTACTATGGTGATTCTTCAAATGGTAATTTGTGTATTAAAATTTATATTTTGATGTTATTATAGTGAAATCAACTTAGTTTACTTGTATGAAATCCACTTAGTTTAATTGTACATTTGTTGGAGAATGTCTCGCTCACAAGTTTCTCTTATTACTAGGTCTCAGTCTTTGCTCGAGGAGAACGTCTCCATCCTTATATAAGGGCCAAACTCCTCATCCTTGGACTCGTGGAAACACTATGACCATTCGTTCCACGGTGTTAAACTCTCAAAATAAACTAATTTGATTCAGTTTTCAAACCTATCACTTTTGTGATCATGTAATATGTTTCTATCACATTGTTTACTTGAGATATTGGCCTATTTTATTCACTATAAGCTTCTGCTCTTATGTTTGATTCAGGCTGTTGAATTGTCTGTCTTCTTAAATGATAAGAGGTTGGCATCTCCACAAGCAAGGCAGATGGTGGGTTGACTTTATCTATTGAACTTGAAACTTTTAGCTGTTCTTTCTCATTTTGATTGGGATCAGTGGTAGCTCCTTGCTGTCGTTGGCTTTGCACCTTATATACGTTTTAATGAACAGTTAAGATGAACAACAGGAAATAGAGAGCTTTTTGGAAGAATTCATTCGATTAGACGAGAAGTTGCTAAGATGATTTTAGTAGTTTAAGCGTGATCACTAGCCCATAAAGATTTGTAATACACATTTTTTATTTTTTATTCAAGTATATTATCACTGTTCAGACCTCACCTAATTGCTTAAATATTAGGTTGAGGGACTCTTGACAAAATATTATCAGTAAGCATGTTGTTTTAATTTTGCTTATAATCAAGTTTCTTTTTGGTGCTTTTGTTTTAGTTCAATTCAAGGCTAATTTACTCTTTGCAAGCATACTTTGTTTGCTGTTGGATGTAGGAGAAATATAACTTGCTTACATACTTGCATAAAAAATGATGCAGGGTGCTCTCAAAGTTGCCACTTCAAGAAGAAGAAGAAGAAGAAGAAGAAGAAGAAGAAGAAGAAGATTTCATGGTTGTGGTCTCGAGAACAATTGGAATTCAAAGAGTGAGACCAGTGGCAGTTACTAACCCTAATCCTCCATCAGGCAAGCATTTGCAAGAAGGTTTATGATCACTACTACTAGTAGAAGAAGAAGAACAAGAATCAAGAACATTGATAGGACTAGCAAGGCCTAAAAGAGAGTGAACACTCTTCTTACAAAAACTCATCATGATAAAACTCTAGTGCACCTCAACAGCCACCCCAGGATTCGGTTTGAGATTGAGATGAGTTAGTTCCACGAGGACGTGGCTAGTTTAAAGTAGAGAAAATTTTCGGGTTTGGAGAGGAGAAGAAGAGGGAGATGAGGGTATTAATAACATCCTCAGGCCAAAGATAGGGAGAGAGAGGAAGAAGTTGTAGTTGTGGTATGTCATAGAGAGTGCCAGCAATGACAAAAAGGGGTCGATGGGTGGGTGAGAAGTGAGCTGGAGTGATAGAGGAAACGGTGTCGGGTCTGCTTTTCTCTTCCACTCTTTTGTTCATTTAATCTTCGCTTGTAATTAATTAGTTTCGTTCTTTTTCTGATTTTGTTTATTAAGTCGTAACTTCTTTCATTGTTATCTACTTCTGTTCATTTTTGTTTTAAGATTTCTTTTTTGGTGTTTAGTTTGCTGTGAATTTGGTAACTAATTAGGATATGGTTTGTTCTTCCCACTTGGCACCAGCAGTTTGCCGAATCATCACTTCGGTTCATCATAATTTATCCATTAGAGAATCATCATACATATGAATATAAATTAATCACCATAGACATTATATATTAAATTTCAGAAATAGTACTAGTTTTAGTTTCAATCAATGTTTTAAGTTGTAACAAAATTGTAATAATAGAGTAATTTGGTTCTAAATTTTTGATAAATTGTTTATGTGGCAAACGAATATAAAGTGAATCACTACCTTTCTCTTCTTTACCAACCTTTGCCTCTATTAAACTGTACACCGAATTCATTATCAAATTTCAACTTAGTTGCTGTCCCTTAATCTAACTTTTCAGCATATAATACAAATTTGATTGGTGTATACATGATGTTTATTGAGAAACGGTGTACCAAAATGATGAACTTTTTAAACAATAATCGTAATTGTATATCTTAATCACCTATTATGTATTTTAAGTTAAAATGTGAAAAATATAGCATTTTTTCCCAAGAGATGATATCTGGTCGGTATTGTATAGTTAGTTGATCTCATATTTATAGTTGTGAACTTTCTTTTAGCTTGCTATTGTTTGTGTCAATTAATCTAGATTAGAAATTTGAGCTGCTAACTCACATATATACCAATCAAAAGAAAAAACTCATATATATATATATATATGTGTGTGTGTGTGTGTGTTAATTAAGAACTGATCATCAATACTAGTAGAATTTAAGGTTGAAAATTACGGGATCGGGGTCATCTTGAATGGAAAAATTAATTAATGGAAGATCCTTGAAAGCTGCGACAGAATGGAGAGATGTGTGTGTGTCTCGGTAGTACTCATAGCAAGATAAGATGGCGCAAAGTTTGGGGTGTCTCAACGCACTACTGAATGGCCTTCAATTTATCCCAGTAACTTGCCAAACCGAAGCCGCCTCATATATATATGTTTAATGTTTCTATTTCTTATTTTTATTTTCTTCTTTTTAATTCCCTTGAAGTATGGTATACTCTCTAGAAGAATTCAGTTTATCTATAGTTCTTGTTTTTTATCCTGTGAATCTTATTAAAAATATTAAACCCTCCTCTCTCTTGAACATAGTCTAATAAAACTAGTTTGAAGGCCTACACGTGACGCGGGCATAACTTTAGATTTGAGATTTTGAAAATGTATAATTTTTTTAATTGATATGGTCCTAGGAAAAACAAATATGGCGATTATAATAATGACAATTTAATAAAAGTTATAGTTTATTCACAAGATCATTTATATACTTCATAAAAAAAAGACTAAAGATGAGTGGTCCTAAAAATTGGTGATTATAATGAGGGAAAATGAAATAATTCTAAATAATGTAGTATAATTCTAAATAGTATAACTTCTTATACTATACTATAGTATAATTGTAAATGGTATTAGTTTTTAATTGATATAGTATAATTCTAAATAGTGTAATTTAAGACAAATAAAATAATTATAAATAATAATTCTAAATAGTATAACTTATCTATGCCTTAATCATTTCAGATTGAATCCGTAAATACTGTTTGCAGCACACAATGAAAGCATGACGCCCCCTGTTTTGTACACACTTATTTGAAGCAAGTATAAGTTTCCGCTTCAATCTGACTAATTTGAGCAACCATTTTATCCTGATTATATTGACTGTAAATAACTCCTGCATCGATTTCTCTACCAACTTTAGCTTATGAAGAAGAGTTTTCTTACCATAGATAATAAACAATCGCCTACACTTCTTGCATAATACATTGTCCATTTGAATTTTTTTTAAACCTTCACTGAAGAATTAGAATGTTAAAGTATGTACTACCAAAGAATGTTAAAGTAATAATTTGGACTAATACATTATGAATATGAATAAATCAGGTGGAAACACATATAACAAAAACTTCTATTCTAAAATATATGTCTTAATCTAAAAAGTCCAACTTTTGATATCTTGTACTTCCTTTTCCAACTTTGAAAATTCATGGAGACAAAGCCACAATTTTAAGAACATTTATTCCATTTAAAGGAATAAAAATCTAGAAACCAGAAAGTTAAATGTATTTGATCTTGACAAAGCCAAGTGAAAATTTTTTCCTAAGATTTATCATTTGTTCAGCTTACTCAAAAATAAAAATTCAACAAAAGTATCAGTTACTTATAAAGTCTCACAGTTGTAGTTATGTTCCCTTGGATCCAAACCTTTAGCAAGTATTCATAAAAGCTGCTATTGAATTTACATTTTCTTGAACAGTTTTAACTCTTCAAAAGCTGTATAATTGGAGAAGTTAACAGAAAAGGAGGAAAGGAGAGTTGGGATATTGGTCTGACACTTGTAATTGACAATGAACAAATAAATCCTCGTCGTTCATGGAAGCACTGCGTGGATTATATGAGTGAGAATTGTTGATGGATCAGCTTTAGAGTCAGCAACATTCATATCCCAACTATTTGATTTCTTAATCATAAATTCATACCCCCGTAACGACATAACCTTTTTTAAATAGTAGTGGACATTC
>CAODLS012024702.1:0-10410 GCA_948243855.1 Flueggea neowawraea
TGTAATCGTTGATTCCGTCTGTGTTTGACACATATTGTCTGTGTCTTAGTTCCTGATGGTTGTTGGACGGAAATTAGGGCTTGAGATGATTTATTTTGCCTATTAAACATTGTAAACATATAAATAGGTGGCTTGGAAAAACTCTTGTAAGCCTTTGCCGACTTTTATAGTTAATAAAACTATCGCTCGCTCTCTCTATCTGTAGATGTAGGTCAATTGACTGAACCACGTAAATTATATGTGTTGTGTGTGATTATTCTTTTTATCAATTCTGCTTTTCTATTGGTTGATTGTCTAACAGACAAGTAAATTATAGAAGAAAGAAGTCTGAACGTCACCTGCGCAATGTCACCAACTGTGACCATAACAGAATCCACTGGAGGCAAAACCGTCACCCAAACCGAATCCGATAGCAACGAATACTTCCGACGTCGTATTTGATACTCCAAACACACCATGTACGGATAAAACCCGCCCGACGACGTCACCGTTTTGTCCCCTTTTGTTAAACCCTCACGATGCACCCACATCAACGAACAGAACCGGGTCGGTCTTCCTTACCCGGGTTCGTAAACCCGGCCGCATTTAGAAGCTTTTCAATAACTTCCAACCCTACTCTCTCCAACTCTCGAGTTAAGCTTTTGAAAGAAGCCAAGTCCACCCCAGCAGACTCAACAGCACTACACGCAGAGTCCAACCAAAAGGTTTCACCGTCTCCGCCATCATCGTCGTCGTCGTTTTCGTGACCCAATGGCCATTTCTTGGGGAAATAAGAGTCCTTCTGGTCTCTAGTGAGATCGAAGAGAGATAGCGAGTCGGAAACGGCGGAGTCAGAGAGTTGGGAAGAGATGCGGTGATCAGAGAGCTAGAAGAAGAGGCGGCGGAGAAGACGAGATCACCGGAGTTGGAGGCGGAAAGAGAGATAAGAGGCGGAGCGGAGCGTGGGAAGAGAGAGGGTGGGGGGAGGGAGGCGGTGGAGAAGGCGACAAAGGGCGTCGGCAGCTGCTGCGGAGGAGGATGAGGAGTGGTGGGAGGAGGTTGGTTTGCCGATGGTGTTGGTGGTGGAGCTGACGTGGCGGAGTATAAACGATAAAGGTCGTGGTGGTGGTGGCGGGTGGACGAAGCCATGGTGACCGATGCTATTAATTGATGGAGAATATCCAACAGGTGGTGGTGATAATATAGGAAAGTTCGTGTTTGTCCCACGTGTGTGTGTGTGTTAAACTGCGGTTTTGGTCGTTGCAAAAATTGAATTTGAGGAGGAAATTGATTTAATAATATTGAACTTATTTAAGAGTATTTATTCTTCATTTTCTGAATAAATCCAAAGAAAAGGCTAATAATTGCGTTTGCGGAAAAATATAAAATCCTGCAATTATAAACAGATTTTGGTCAATTATTTAAGGCGCATAAAAAATTTTGGGGTTGGCCTTATATTTCAAATTTCATGCAACAATTACAAAACATGAGCTATCTGGCTAAAGATATCATAATGATACGGATGGATAACCTGGCATGATTTAACAAAGGGGACCAACCGACAGAGGCAGAGCCAGGATTTGGCACAGCCAAGGGCGGAGGAGGAACTATCAGGCGAAAGACGGTGACAGGTGAGCAATGGTAGACGCCAAATAGAATTTTTTTTTTTAAGAAATTACCTTGTGGATCCACTTTTATAATTATGTTTTCTTTTGTGTCTTTTAATGTATTAAAATTTTGACATGTTAAAATTGAGATTCAAATTTTTGAAATACCTAAATATATAAGAGGTTATGTTTTCTCTTCACGCGTTTTCTCTCTCCTTGTAATGCCTAGCTGATTTTCAACTAATCTTCTGTGGCTTTCTGATCAACCCCGATCTAAAACTTGAATGTTTTGATGATGATAAGATGTTGGGATGATGATTAATGATGTGTGATGACGATATTTTGGTAGGGTTTGGTGTTGTTAAGCCTCAGGATTGATCCGACATGTGTTTGGAAGCGAGAAACGTCAAATATGGAAGTTTACGCGCAAATAACGTATGTTAGAATTGGACAAGACGTACATCATCTGGATTTGGTGAAAATATGATCAACGTACGTTGTTTAGTCTGTTACGTACGTTATTCGTTTCAGAACGTACGTTGTTGGTTTGGAAACGTATGTTGTGTTGTGGAAATCATAACAAAACCTTCTGGATTCGATTTTCAGCCTTGTAATGTATGTTGTATATAAGGAGATGTACGTTGTGATGGACCAAGACTTATGTTATGCACCAAATGACGTACGTTGCCTTTGAAAATCATTGGAACGGTGCACTTTGATCCGTTTGTCTTTAAAATAGCTTAACCTGACCATTTTCGTCGTTCTTCGTCAACCAAAACTCTATCAATCTCGTTCAAAACTCTTCCACATTGTTCTCTCAACACTTCCAATCATCTTCTAAGGTAAGATTACATCTCTTTTCTGATTTTTACTTCTGGCATTAATCTTGCATTTTCTTTTTGGGCCAAATTTCTCTATGGTTTGAATTTTTGTATGAATCTGCTAGTAGGGATGTTAAAGGATGTTAGATTAAGTTAGATAGAGGCTAGATGAACTTATATTTGGCTTGGATTCAAAGGAAATGATGTTGTTTTGTTCGGGTTAAGGTTTTGGCCGAATTTGCATCTACGGTTTGGGATTGATGACCTCTGTTGGAATGTGAGTTAGAGCTTATTTGTTTATGATGGATTAAGGTTATATAAACGTAGTTATATCTTGGGTTTGAAAGATTTGATGAGTTTTGGGTGTCGGTACAAGTTTGGCCAAATTTGTGAAGAGTTTGGATGATTTTGAGTTATTTTGTTGAAACTGATTGTGGATTTGTGTTTAAGAGGTTGACTAGGAGTAATGTGAATGGATTTGAACATCAAGATTTGATTTCCAAAGAAAGAGTTAGATTTTAGTTCGCAATAGAGTTTTTATCGTCGTGGGTTGGGACGAACATCTGCATTGCATACACATTTTGTATTGCCACAGTACAATATTTGACTCCGTCATAATAAATTTATGTTCTCAATTATGTTCGATTTCTTAGGCGACCAACCATTCACCGGTGGACCGCAAATGGACTATTAATTTGGCGTTCAGATGAGTAGAATGACAATTTCAGACATATAGGCTGTGTCCTTTGAAGTCATCTATATTTTTGTAGTGCTTTGACCATTGCATGTAATCTGGACTAATTAATGGTTGAGAGATAATAAAATCTGACTTATGTGAAAAGTCTGTTGTGAAAATCTATTCTAAAAATTTATTATGTTTCTGTATAAATGTTTTATTTGAAATAAGTATATTTTGTTTATTAAGTATTCCATTTCAAAATATTAAATATAGTTTCTGTAATTTAATTTTTTGCCTGAATTTAAGTATGTTTTCTGAGAAAAATATTTTGTTCAGTAATTTAAAATATTTTCTGTAGTAAATATTTTGTCCTATAATTTTAAAATAATTTCTGTAAATAATTTGATTGTTCTGTATGCTACTTGATGAGTTTTTTGAATATATATATATATATACTAAAATGTTTTCTGAAAAAAAAAATCTGATATGGGATACCTATGCTACGGGGTAAACGTAACCTTTGGTATACCGATGCTTATTCAGTTGCCTATATGCCTATTTTCACCTCAGTGGTTAATATTTACTTAAGTGGCTATATTCAGTGGCTATACTCTGTACTTAAGTGGTTGATTTGTGCCTAAGTGGTTATTATAGAGTCCAAGAATTAAATATTGTGTTTGGTTTTAATATTTTTCTCTGCAAATATACTAAAAAAATAAATATTATTTTCGATGAATATTTTGAATAATAAATATTATATCGATTTATATTTTGAGAATTAATATAATTTTTAAAACTTATTTATTAATTTAATCCGTATGATTGCTTGTTGTTTGCTGAGTGTACGAATGTTTTTAAAATGAATTTCGAAAAAAACTAATACTATATGTAGAGTGTATATGTATGTATTTCGTATATTGCATGTGGTAGTTTTCGGAAACGTTTTCAAAATGAGTGTCATTTCCTCACTGGGTTCTCACATCTTTTTTTTTTCTGACTGTTTTTATTTCTAGCTTCCAGGCGAATTCATTTTTTATTCTCATAAATCGTCCGGCACCTCGATCCTAGTGAGGTATTCCATCAGATTATGAGTGTCATTTTGATTGGGCTCAGTATATTTTGTTTGTTGCTTTACACCGGATGGTTAGTTATGGTTTTGTATTTAACGATACACTGATTTTACCGATTTTACTTAAAAGTTAATTATGTTGTATTTTCGATATTATGATATTGTTTTAATCATTTACTTATATTATTTTATAAAACTCATTATTTATTAAATGATTTTAATATGACTAACAAGATGATTAATGATCAAATAAGTTGTGTGGAATATCTGATTATCCGATGCTTGTACGAGATGGGCTGGACCTCTAGTTCGGTCTTCCCCGTACACCGGTCATAGTCTGAAAACAGGTTGTGACACTCCTTCTTCACCTCATCTATGTTTGTCCTCCCTCTCTTCCTTCTCTCTTCGCCTCCCTGTCTGTTTCTCTGTCCTCTCCTCTCCTTTTCGCGCCTTGTTTCACACTTCTCTCTTCTTGCTCTATTTTTAGGTGTTTTGGTCTATTTGACACCGACAATTTCCCAGGTTGTGTTGTTGGTTGATGGAGACAATAAGATGAAAGATGAGTTTGTGGAGACCCAATCCGACAGAGTTAGGTTTCATTAACAAACTGCATCACACAGTAATTTGTCTTTCTCTTGCTTCTTTGGATTATGTTCAACTGTTATTATTGTTAAATTGCATCAATCTGGTCTCAAAAGCATGTTGGTTTAAGCTGCTGAATACGCCATGGACAATTATGCTCATCATCAGGTTTTCCAGCAGACAATTTTAATTTTCTTTCTAAAACTAAAATATGCATTGATTCTGTTAGCCATTAACCATATAGTTGGGGTCCATTTCCTTTGGAATAGAAAAATTTAGCTTAGAATCATTAATTTGTAAGTTCAAGAATAGTTTAAGTCTGTGAAATAGTTTTTGTTGTTGCTATTGTTGGAAGTAAGGGCATTTTATAGCAGAGATGATCATCATTTTTAATTTGTCTTATGTTAAGTAGGGAATTTGTCTTATGTTAATTTGTCTCCGACTCCTCGTCACCTATCATGTGAATTTGTGATAATAAATGGATGCATTGCTGTACTGACAACCCAGGCTTCCACCAAGGTCATTTTTGTTTGAGAAAAATGGGCTTGATTTAGAGTTTTTTTATATTTGATTTAGTTGATATAAACTTTGTTTTTACAGGTTTGGTTTCCATGATACAGGTTTACGAGTCTGGGTTCCAAATGTTCTGAGCAATTCCTAGAAGTAGCAGTACATTCTAAATTTGGTAAATTATTTTGAATGAGTAAAAATTCTATCTTTACGAAAGAAAGCAAAAAGGTGCCATGAGATAACTTAATTTCTTTGTTTAGATTAGAAGATGGTGTTTGTTAGATTGATATGAGAATATGAGATGTACTCATTTTTTATAAACATTTGTTGGTGATGTACTTGTTTGTTCTCGTTTTGTACTCTTTTTCTTTATATTGAGAGAGGCACTTATGTATTGTTTTATAAAAAAATGATTAGAGCTAGCCGCTTTACTTGCTTGATTTTAGATAATTCCAGGTCTTCTTCATGGGGCCTAGGCGTTGATCGAATTAAGGACATCTTTTAATAACATATATGTTAGATATGTAAGGGCGAATAGTAATTGTCTCATGTTAGAAAGTTATGGTGAAGTCAAAGACTTGTAATTGGTGTGGATCAATAACATAATATCTTAAGATTATGGATAAAACTGTGTTATCGGGTTCACTTATGTATTTTTTCACAAAGCTTAGATTCTTGGTGATTCGAAGATTTTTGAGTTCTTGTCTACAATAGAATTTTGTGAATACTATGATTTATGGTAAGGTTAAAAATGACTCCAACATTAGCTATTCCTTTTTGCAGCTTTTTCGAAACTTCTCAGGTCCAACAAGTGATATCAGAACTTAGGCTCTAGGTGATTTGGAGATTCTTGGGTTCCCATCTGCATGAAAATTTTGTGGATACAATGATGTATGATAGGTTCAAAAATGACCCTAATGTTAACTATTTCGATCCCAATGTTTAGTCCCAATAGCTAATTTGATCCCATTCTATTTTTTGGACCAATTTGATTAGTAATGTAATGGCTGATGACACGGCAGACCGAATCAGTAACAACATCTAATGTGGCACGTTTTCTAATGACATGGAAAACTCTTTTATTTCAAACCAAACCACCCCTCAAAGACCTATCCAAAAACAAACCTTTAACCTTAATCAACTGACCTCACAAATAAAAAAAAAAAACACCTTACCAAACTGATAAACCCCACCTCTGCAACCTTTAGAGGGAGAAAGAGAGATGGAGAAAGAGCCCTCCGATTGAGCCAAACTAGCAATCAAAATTTTTCAACAACAAATAACATCCTTATCAGGCATTTCATCGAACAACTTATGAGCAAACACAATATCCTTTAGGCCATTATAAATGTCCATGAGATCATTACAAACAAAAGAAATTGTTAAGAAAGTAAGTGTGAATAGATAAAAGTCCTACATCAGAGAGGTGTGGTGTTTAAAGGACTTGTAAGTGGTGTACACCCGTAACCATTAC
Source organism: Flueggea neowawraea (assembly GCA_948243855.1). Taxonomy (NCBI): domain Eukaryota; kingdom Viridiplantae; phylum Streptophyta; class Magnoliopsida; order Malpighiales; family Phyllanthaceae; genus Flueggea; species Flueggea neowawraea. The sequence goes on from CAODLS012024702.1 coordinate 6,722, forward strand.
CTTAAAGATGTAGTGTCAGATCCACTTGTGGGCTCCTTCACTAGGTCTACGTGTGATGCAGTTCTCCCCGAGACTCCGGGTCTAACAAGTGGTATTAAAACTGATGGTTTGGCTGAGACATGGACTAAGACAAGTACGATGACGTAATGGTTTGGGATGAGTGCAATAATGTGGTAAAGAGTTGTATTGTCTGGTAAAACCCTTATAAGTTGTCTGTGTGAGTGGCCGAAAAAAAAACTTGTAGAGTGGCTGGAAAAAGCTTGTAGACTAAAGGGTGGATTTCATTGGAGAAGCTCTTAGTGACGTCGTATTAGTGGTCATCTCCGAGCACAGTGAATCAAAAATTGAGTTTTCATTTTATTGTTAAAAGGTCATGAATAAGGAGAAAAATATGGGTTTTAAAGAGAGAGACCATGAGTGAAAGTGTCGGAGAGAAAGAGTGGTGGTGACGGAGAGAAAGAAGAGAGGGAAAAGCAAAGAGATGAGAAAAAACAGAAATGAGGAGAAGATGGCATATTGGTCATTTCGCATTTTTTGTTAGGCAAATTAACACCGTTAACATGCATGGATGCAATAAGAGCCGTTTGCAAATTCAGTGGCATAATCAGATATTACGAATTATTTTAGGGGTATAATAGTAATTATTCCTATTAAAAAAATTTATTCAGCACAAATATAAATTAAAAATAGAAATATATTATTTATAAATAATAAAAAAAAAATAATTTATTCACATACAAAATTATTTTGAGTGATTTGCAAAAATAGGCAACAAAACAAAAGACAACTTCTTTAATACAATACATGTGAAAAATTTACCAAAAATGGAAACACGTAATAAAATATTTAAAAATACAACAGTTTGATCACGTATCAGAAGGTTGATCGCGCTTTGACTACATTTTTTAAGTCAATGAACGAGTACAACTTGAGTATAGACTGGTAAAACAACTAAATGAGAACAAACATAGAACATCTTTGACAATGAGTACAACCAGAGTATAACGCAAGTACAAACAATAAAAATGAGAATAAATAGAGATCAAACACAAAATAAAAGATGAGTACATGCCAAAATTTTATGACAAGTACTAATGAGAACAAAAGGGAGTACCAAACGAGTACAATGAGAGAACAACATGAGTACAAAACCGAATATAATAATAAAATGAGACCAAATGAGTCAAGTTATTTAAAACTCATTAATTACATCAACAAAAATGCCTACAAAAATAAGTACAATAAGAGTACAAATCGAGTACATAATTAAAAAAAAAGATAATGAAACATTTATATTAGGAATTGGAAGCTTAATTTTTTTCATGGCTTATAAAACTAGAGTACAACACGAGTACATTCACTAAAAAATGCTCACATAAATGGGTACAATACGAGTATATTAACTAAAATCGAGTACTAATTTAGTGAACTTGGGTCCTTTTTGTTGTGTAATCTCATTGCATTCAACCTTTAATTTCTTAAATTTTTTTCAAATACTGGTCCTTTTCATTAGGGGTGTAGCTACTATCCTGAAAAATGAATTTTTAGGTTAGTACAGGAGGAGTACAAAATGAGTACAAAACCAAAATTTTTAAAACTTGATGAACTTTGGTCATTCTTGTTGGGGTGCATCTAGGGTTTTAAAACATTAGCCACCGCCACCCCTCTCCATCTGCCGCTCTCTCCACCCTGACCACTCCTCTCTATCCTAATCTTACTCTCCTAGCTCCACTCTAACTAGATCTCTCACTCTCTCTCTCGATCGTCCTTATGTCACTGTCTGTCTCCAGATCTGGTAGAATCACATCACATTTGTTCAAGTTCGTCGATGAAGAAGAGAACCGAGGAGGGTGAAGATCGAGGAGGAGGATGGGAGTAGATGAGGAAGAAAAGAGAGAGAAAGGAAAGAAAAGAAGAGAGGAGAGAGAAGGAAGAGAGGGAGGCTGATGAGTAGAGCAAGGCGGAGGAGAAGGAGGAGAAGATGGTGGTAGAGACAATCTGTGAGGAAGAGTCAAAGAAGAGAGAGAGTGAGGCGTAGAAGGAGAGAAGAAAGAAGAGAGAGAGAGGAGAGAAAGAGAAATGCTGGAAAAAAAATATAATTAGTGTGGTATTAGAGAAATGAAAAATAATATTGTTTTGTATTAGAAAAAGTGATTGTTGTATTTGTGAAATCAAAATAAAAAAAAAAAAGAGGAATTGGGTGTAATTTACTCAAATATTTTCAACAACAAAAATTAAAAAAAAAGGAAAAAGAAAAAAATACAAAGGGACAAAATTGGTGCTGCGACAGTTGAATCCATAATGGAACACCAATTTGGGTCAAAATTTGGCGTACGGTTGGCTCAAAATTGGTGTTTTGCACCACAAAGGTGCATGGTGTGAGATGCCGTAAAGATCGTCTACAAATTGGGTGGGAATCTCTTTTGCTCCCTTGCTTTCCTGGTCCAAAATTTTATTCGTTAGTGAGCCAACTTTTTCACGTCAATGAAAGTAAGAAACAAAGCAACAGAGTATGTTTGCCTGAAAAGAATGAAAAAGTGATAATAAACATTAGAGCTGCCCTCCTCGAATGCTCCATTTTAGACAATTCCACTCCTTGTTTATGGGGCGTAGGCCTACTTAAGCATATCTTTTAACAACATCAAAACACCTTTGTTCTAATTATCCGTTGCACATTTATATTAGTGTCAGCTGTTAACATCAAAATTTAAGAGAAAAAATTGTATGTTACAACCCGAGTCGTTTAGTTGAACTGATAAATTAATATTAAATTTATCAATAAATTGCTGGTTCAGTACTTAGTGTGGTAAACAAAGTTTGAATTTCACAAAAAAAACCATTGTTAACAAAGAAGGTAGTTGTTAAAATAAAGTTGACTGTTATTTTACTATAAAATTTTCAAAGTATTCTACCATTCTTTCGGAAAAGTAAAAAAAAAAAAGATTTTTAAGATGATAATTTGGGAATACACTTGGTGGTATAGTTAATCACAGTAGAATATCCAAAATTGTGCTTTGGATGTACCTTGTGGACCAGCTCTTTGTTAATCTTTTTGTAAAAAAATGGTAAAAACTAAAGATGGTAAACGGCATATTATTAACTGCACAAGAACTGGAAAAGTAAAAACTTTAACTCAGGAATTCAATCTCTTTCAAAGGTTGTATTATTGTGAATATGCAATAAGAACTGATGAATTTTACACAGAGAAAATTCAGGAGACTATGAATGTTATAACCTTGTGATATTGTTAGCATCACCGAAATGGTCTTAGAGGTTTCTCTAACACTGCAGAGAAGAACACTTCTTTATCATCCTTGTCAAGCTTTGGAACAACAACCCATTTGTGGTTCCTATATCTCAGCATCTTAAACGACTCCAAGTAATCATCCAAATCCTCCTTCAAACAGAAGAAACTGTCAATCCAGAGCAACCCGCCTGGCCTCAACACCCTGTCCCAATCATACAGTATGAAGTCCAGAAGCACAAAATCAATCCAACCATCATGAAATCTTGTTGTGTGTATAAAATCCAGAGTGTTATCGAAGAACGGAAGGCGTTGGTTTACTGTCAGGTACAGAGGAATTAGTCCTCGAAGTGCAATCATTTCGCTAAAAGGCGCTCCAAGATTGATTGTTGCTGATACAATTGTGACATTGGACTCTCTCATTCTCGATGCGAATGTTGCTGTT
>CAODLS012024785.1:0-14549 GCA_948243855.1 Flueggea neowawraea
CATCGCTATGGCTGATCTATAAATTCGTAATAGATGGCAGAGTCCATATCACGCCTGTTTAGTCCTTTTATCGCCTGTATATGTTTTGACATGAAAATAAATGATTTAAAATCTTAAATGATTTTAATATGCCCTTGTGCATGTTGTTTGATGTGATTGCAAATGGTTTCGAAATTGATTTTCGAAAGGCTATTATTGTATAGCGTGTATATTTATATATACTACGAATACTGCTTGTGGTATTTGCGAACTGTTTTCAAAACAGACTCTGTGAGGCACGTATGAGGCGCTCTGGAGTGTTATTCCTCACTGGGATTCACCCCCTTTTTATTTTCTGTTGTGGATGATTCTATCTTCTAGGTGCACAGATTTTGGCTTCGGCGTTCTTTCCGCATCTTGGACACCCGTGAGGAGGCATTTTGGTTAGTGATGCCTATTGTTCGAGCTTCTTTTATTTTGTAGAGCTACTTACCAGATTACTGTGGGGTGTTGGGGTTGTATGTATACTCTGATATATTTGTTGTATTTGATTTCACCAGAGTATATGGTTTGTATACATTTGGTTTATATTTATATATTGAGTTATATATAAATTGTTTAAATTATAAAAATGTTTTCCAATAAATGTTTTGGAAAATAAGTGATGGGTAAAATTCTGAATCTCTGGAAGGCTTGTGCGAGATGGGTCAGGCTTCCATAGACGGTCCGCCTCGTACGTCGGTCATGGTTCGGGGAATGGGTCGTGACATATATGTTATCCAAACATCAGAATTGTGATTCAATTCCAATTTCAATTCTGTGGGAATTGAAATTACAATTTTAATTGTAATTCTAATTCCAATTCTGCAATCCAAACAGACCCTTAGAGTTTTTTAATCACAAAACGGATATTAAGAGCTTTTTTTATCACCATTATTTTGCTACTCTAGTTTGATCGAGCCACCATAGTTGTTTATTTTCTTTGCTAGAGATTGAGTTTTTTTGACGTATTTCTTTGTATAGTTTGACATGAATTTGAATAAAAATAGTCAACAAATTTATAAACTCTATAAAAATCTTTTAAAATAAAGTCTTTGAAAATCATTGACAAATTATAAACTCTACAAAAGTCTTTTAAAATAAAATCTACAAAAATTATTGACAAATTTATAAACTTTACAAAAGTTATTAAAATTTATGAAGTCTGTAAGAATCGTTCACTTAAAAAAAATCTACAAAAGTCATTAAAAGTCATAATCCAATATACCATTTAATCACATTAGATATGATTTAGAGTACCACATCTCCAATGCTCTAATTATTTTTAAAGTGTTAAAATATATTATTTAATTTAATTTTTATTTATTATTTATTGAAAATTTTAAATTCAATTTATTTTTTATCTCATTTATTAATATTTTATTACTATATTTAAAAAATATGAAGAGTTATCATTTTTCATATTGTCACCCTAATTCATATTCCCGTCTCCTTAGAATAAAACACCTTTTCAATTCTCTTAAACAATGCCAAACTATCTAATTTTCCAAAACAAAAATTAAGGCCAGGTTTAGTGAAAAAACAGTTTTATTTTCTATTTTCTGTTTTGTTTTCTAAAATAACATAGAAAACAACGAAAAATTTTATTGTTTCAGGAAAAAAAATCATTTTTTATTTCTATTTTGCAATTTTCCAGAAAAAAATAGAAAATTTTCACAACTAAGCGTCCCCTAATATTGCATCTTCTAGATACCACCATGTAAGCCTTAATTGAAGACAGGAAAAGTGAACAGCATAACATTTTAATTAGTATACAATCCAGCCATATTTCTCTCAGACATGAGAACAGCAAGGCAAAAATGTACACAAAACATGAAAAATTCCAAAACTGCTCAATTCGTAATTAACACAGAAATATATGTATTGATATCGTTAAAATTGTTCCAACAAGAAACCTTAAAACAAGGAAAATCAACAGGAAAGCCTTCATCCACGCTCTTGTTTCGCATGTTCAGCCATCCTCTCTTAACGGTACTGAAAATATCCAAGCAGAGCAAGAATAAGGTGAAGATTTATACAACTCAAAAAAGAACTCAGCCTAATCTAAATTCACACACTGCCATTACCGACAAACATAGACAACCGCTAGAATGATCAAAGAAACAACAGAACCAGTAATATAAATATCATCAAAAACTATCAACGGGGTTCAAAATTTGTTGCAACTGCTAGTTCAATAAACAAACAGTACCAACTCTTTTACATAATAGTGCACAAAACATATTACAATTTTTACATTTGTCAACTCTAACAACATTAAGAAAAATTCTTCTGAGTTCGAGCAGAGAAGCTTTAAAACTCGGCAAAGTTCCGAGCTCTAATTCAGATTAGTCAGACCAGAAAGTAGAAAAGTATCTGCGGCTGATTTAATTAAAAATAATAATGCACATGAATCTGCTACAAAATTCAGACGTAGAGGTCTTTTGAGTTCACTATAAATAAACCAAATAATCATTCAAACACAAAAATCACAAATTGTGAAGAATAAGACAGTAGAACAAAACACCCATTAAATCATCAAAACCATCAAAGGGGTTGCTTTTGGTGGACTAATAGCCCAAATTATATCTAATTATCATCAAAACTAGCAAAGGGGTTCAAATTGTTAAAGCTGCTACTTCAATAAACGAACAGTACCAACTTTTCTACATAATAGTGCACAAAACATATTAAAATCGTTTCATTTGTCAACTCTACCAACAAAATTTATGAGTTCGAGAATAGAAGCTTTAAAACTCGGTAAAGTTCCCAGCTCGAATTCAGATCAGTCAGACATTAGAAAAGTATCTGCAACTAATTTAAGACAAATGATCATGTAAACACACAAATCATATATAGACTATATAGTGAAGAATAACACCATAGAACAAAACACCCATTAGATCAAGACGAACCAATTATTATATGCTAACAAACTTGCGAGCAAATACACAGAGAGAGAAAAAAAAGGAACCTTGATGAAGCCAATTTCCTTGGCGTTACTGCGGAAGCATTGGCGACAGCACATAAGCCAATATTTCCGAATCAACCCATGAGGGTTTCCACATACACGGCTGAACCAAAAACCAACAAATCAGTCAAGCCATACAAAAACATCGAAAGCACAGGCTTAACAGAGAAGGAGAGAAACTAACCAGGCACGAGAGCCAGGCCGTAGGTCTTGGGATGTGAGTTCCAGACATTAGAGTGACCCATTCTTGCCTTTGTCGATACAGTGGAGCTGATGCTGCCGTCTTTCGTTTGAAAATAAAGAGAGACTTCTCTAAACCCTACTTTACAGACCTATTTATATTGTAGGGTGATTAATGGTTTAGCCCCTCATGTTTAGTCTAACAAGCATCCTTATGGGTGATTACCTCTTTTAGGTGGTTTCCTTTTTTGGAAAATTACACACTCGAGTTATTCGTATACAACTATACTTGCATTCTTTGTGGTAAAGAAGCATGGAAAAACCAAAATAAATTACAGCAATCGATTTCTCTTTGTAAGAATTTATTCAAGAATACATGAAATTAACCCTAAACAAAATACTACTCATCAGAAAACTTTTGAAATCCTCTCCATTATTTCATGGCGTCTACATTGGTTGTCAACGCATTAAATGTCCCCCCTTTCATCTGTACTGTTAGATGTCTATGTGCTCCAAATTCTTCATAGCAACATAAACTACTGAAAACAGGAAGGCCTCATCATGCATGACACAGATGCGTCAGTATCTAACTTCGTTTTACCTTTGATGTTGCCTCGGTCAGTATTGCACACAACTTCCTGGTTTCTGTCAGAACATCTTCCTTATTGAACAAAGCAGAAACAACTGCCATGCCTTTCAGATTTGGTACCCCAATTTCCATCACGGTATTAGCATTTGAAGCAGAAATCCTGCCAATCGCAACAACAGGTAGCGTAGAAGCCAAGAAAACAGTTTTTAGCCCATCCAAACCAACAGTTTGGTTGTTTGCCTTAGTAGTGGTTGCATATACTCCCCCACAACCAATGTAGTCAGCACCATCAATCCATGCTTGTTGGGCTTGCTCCACTGTCTTGCATGATACCTCAACTATCTTGTCGGGGCCAAGAAGAGTGCGGACAGCACGAGCAGGCATGTCAGACTGACCAACATGGACACCATCGACATCACAGGCAAGGGCTATATCAACACGATCATTTATTACTAATGGCACTCCTTGAGAGCGACATATTTGAAGACACACTTTTGCTGTTTCTATAAACTCTCCTGTTTCGGAATCCTTTTCCCTAACAAGTAATCAAACAGCACAATAAGAAACAGCACAATAAGAAATTTTCATCTTTTACACAAAGCATCATGAATACGTAGTTACTCCATGTATTGATCATTAGAAAGTAAAACCATACAAATATGCATACAACAGATCACAATTTTAGGCAAATCAAACAACTACGAGGTTTATTGACTTAGATCTTCATTTTTTAACTCATCAAAGGTGTGAAAACCATATAAATGCAAAGTGAAATATACAAACCTCAACTGAATAATGGAAGCACCTCCTTCTATTGTTGCTTTAACTGCATCTACCATAGATTGTCCCCACTTTTTATTCATTGAGGAGTCTGTAACCGCATACAAGAATAAGTAACTAGGATCAAACACCCCTTGTCTATAGGAATTGTTAAAACCACTCTTAAGCTTGCAGAGGTGATCAAAGGGGCCTTGAGGCCCATTTCCAATAAAAATTTCTTTGCTATATTGCAAAGCATTATCGATGTAATGCTTAGCTACCTGCCAAAGGTTAGATAATTATGAAACATGATGTACATATGGTGATGGAAAAGAATAAATGGAAAGGAAGGTCATATGCACAATCAAATAAATGTGCTTGCCAATGTACCATACTGATATTGATCAACAAAACATGATCTACTACAACCAAAAGTGTCCATTTATGGATCCAAAACGTTTGCGGCCTTGCCAATACCCATATCACATAATGGATTAAAATCAAATCATAATATCTCAATGCCTCCATATATCCAAGAACTGAACTACCGGCATTGTAATTAGCAAAAATTGTGTTTCTCAACATCAGAACAATGTCAATTAAAAACTAATAATTGTGCAGTTCTAGTTTAGATAAAATCACATCTTCCTTACCATTCAGATCGCAGCAACAACAAATATGACAATAATTAGTAATTTATTAACTCATCATGCACACCACTAAGACGAACTAAGAAGATAAATTTAAGCTAATTTAATTCTGATTATACAAATGAAGCATTAAACCACAAACAACCAAAGCATGATCACCTTAACAGCTGATAGAATAGAACTTTTGCCAGCTCAGCTGGAATACATGACACCAAAGTGCAACCAGTACCATGAGTATTGCGAGTTTTTATTCGAGGTGAACAGAGTTCGTGGTTTTCTTTACCTGCACAAATTCCTTGTTAAATTAAATCTTCTTCTAACATGAAAAGTCCACCACAATCATACATGAATGCGGCAGTATGGGTGAAAAATTCATCAATGCCCTACCATCATAGAGGATGTCAACTGCATCGAGTGAATTAGGGAGGTCACCACCTTTCACCAGCACATTTCTGCAAAAAAAAAATGGCAAATGATAAGCAAATGACTCCACCAAATGATGCCTCCTAATTCTATTTTTATTAGATCTATTCAAAGTTTATAAGACATTCCACATATTAGATAATAAGTTAATCTTTTTAATAAAAGAAAGTTGAAAAAGAAAATTAGTACTATGTGGAACTTTATTTTAATTCTTATGAAATTTTTATCAAAAAAATATTAGTTTTGTTATTGTATTTTTTCTTGCTACATATTTTTAATTCTAAACTTCAATACATCAACATACTGCCTTTTATTCATGATAGTCTATGGTCAAATCTTTTTAGAATACATATGAAAAAACATGTCTAATAAACTAAATGAATCACACAGTCACAGCATGCGAGTCCAAGTAACTAAAGCTGTGTATGCATACCCCCAAGTTAAGCCAGTCAAGCCATTTGAGACGCAAGTTTAGAACAAACCTTTAATATCAGATGCATTATTTACTTAGCTCTAAACATAATTAGTTTTCTTTAGTTTAAACCACAATAAGAATATTAATGTTCTAAAATCCTATGATAGAGATGAATCATTTCTTTGGTTAACTTTGTGTTGTCCAGCTGGAACCCAACCATGATGCAGTATCAGGACAACCACATATGTTACAAGGAGCAGTCACCATGACATCCATAGCATTCTTCTGAAATGATTTAAACAAAGAATGACCTGCACATATATAAAAGAGAAAACAGAGAAAAAAGCACATAATTTAGTTTTTCTCTACATATAAATTCAACTTCTGTTTCACATTCACTATGTCCACTGATGACAAGAGCTTGTCAAACTTTCTCACTATTCCAATCAAGACAAATCTTCTCATACTAAATAAATTATAAAATTATATATAGAATGTTTAGAAATGAAAAAATATATATAGTCAAGAAAGCAAACAACCTTTCTTCTCATTTATAACTATAATTTCTTAATAATGATTCTAATTACTGTAACATCACATGCATTTTTTTGAAACCAAAATGGTTTCAATAATAAATGACAATAGCGATAGAAAAGAATGATCAGATGCTCTATTGAATACTCGCAAAAGAAAAAAAATCAGACAATCTATTGCATAATCGCTTAAATTAAGATGTAAGTTTTCCCTTGATTCATTTATAGTCTCATTTCGTTAGTCCAACAGCTAGAACTAAAAGTACAACACAAAAATCCCAGCAATTGCATGAGTATACTAGTAAGCAATTTATTAATTTGGTATGCAATTTCTACCATAAGTCACAACAGAATCATTTCACCATTACTTAAACCCATTGCAAAAATAAAAAACTGAGAAATCAATCTGTTCCACAAATATGACAACTACGACACAAAAATTATTATACCTGTTTTCTAGAAGTTCATACCTTTGCAGGGACGAAATTAAAATGCCCGTCTAAGTTAGGCTCTTTTAATGTTAAAAACTATCAGTTGTACCAAGATGTACTATTTTCATTGACAGCTTAATTCCTAAAATGAAAGTAACTTCATTTATTTAAATTGAAAAGAAAAGACAAACAAAAAGTGTGTGCTGCCGAAAATTGATGACACATAATAGTTTGGGAATAATATTAACTCATAAAGAATCAAGATGAGTTAACTAACCTTGGACCCATAGCATACAATGATTTTGCTGCAGAACACATGTCCGCAATTGTTTCAAGTTGCAAACCACCAAGTAAAGCTGACGCCTCTTTAACATTTGGCGTTACTATGTCAGCCATGGGAAGAAGATCCTCTCTGCATTAAAAACCCAAATTAAGAAACTGAGATAATTTTTCTATCAACAAAGGGCAACAGCACAAAGAAAAGTTTAAAATTTTGAAATAAACATGGCAAATCTTCAAGCAATAGTGGACTCATTAGCCATTAGTAGCACAGAATAAACCTATGTGAAAGATTGCTCAATATTCCCTCCCACAGCTCTATTATCTTTACTCCATCGCAAGAAGATATACTAGTATAGCCGTAAACAGAGAGTAGGACAAAATCAATACATCTCTTTAGACACTTTTGTTTATTAAAAAAATTATAAAATGGTCATAAATAGATGTTGAATACTCAATATATTTTCAAGCTACCTGCAATTAGATTATAGAAGATTCAAATTAAGCATAACAGAATTCTGCTGCTGTGCAATATGAAACCTAGAGAAACAAATGGTTTCCACAAATAAATTGAATGAATTAAATAATAATAATTTGCAAAGGATACATATGGAAGTCAGACTAATTATTCCACAGAATCCAAGACCATCCATAGAAAAATCAGGTACGAATTCACAAAAGTTCTTTTACAGGACCAGGATTATCACTTTAATGCAATACAATTAGTAAATTACCGAAAGCTAGAAAGGATTGAAGGACCAGCCAGCACATCTCCACTTGTAGATACCATGACCGGATCAACTACCAAAGCTGCCTTCAATATCAAATTAAGTCAACTCATAATCCTCTGCCACAGGTAGGAATCAAAAGAAAAATCACTATTTAAACTCTCTTGCGTACCATGAACTGGAAACTCCTTAAGACTCTCACAAAGAACCTTCACAATGCCAACAGAAGCCAGCATGCCTGTTTTCACCTGAAATTTAACAATCATCCCAAAATTCATTCATACAAAAAAATGCACTCTAAGTCTCTGCAAACAATAACGAAGTTGATAATGCTACACCCACCACAGTAGTTGTATTTTTGCATTACTCACACATGGCAACAAAAAATCTCTCACTCGCACAGAGAATTGAAATCATTTATATCATTCTTTAGTTATGCATTTCCTTCCAGACTTATGCAGGCACTTATATGTAACATATTTTCCCCCGGTATGGTTCAATTTCAAAGCCAAATAACAGCTAAAAATTTTCATCTATTATTTTACAAGGCCAAAATGCTACTTATTTTTTTCTCATACATCTTTTCACTACATATTCTACAATATGAATATGACACAGAGATAGCGAAAAGTAAAATGTACAATCAACTGTCTAAATTTCGAATTACCACATCACCTTGCATATCAGAGAGCACCGACCGCTACTGCGAAGCAACAAAATCCTCGGCCATGATATCTACCCCCTAATAAAAGAACTCGAAACCAAAACAATCAAACAAAAGCGCACAGATTTCCACCATAACCACCATCAATTCAAACATTAAAATCACGAAGTAGCGAAGAAAAAGCGTAGAGAAACCTGAACTCCGACGGTGTTTCGCGCAGTGAGAGCAGTGATTACGGTGGAACAATACCCACCACGAGCAGAACAGGCCCTAAGATCAGCTTGAATTCCAGACCAGCACCCGAATCGGAGCCCGCAACGGTCAAGACGTGCGGAACTTTCATCTTCGAAGAAACAATAGTCCCTTCCATTGAGCTCAAGACGCTAGATTTCTGTAGGGAAAAAAAAGATTAAAAAAAATTATAAGCTCTTGTACTCTCGCATTTGTTTCGAAATAACTCGATCAAAAGTTTCAAAGGAAAAGGAATTGTTTTTGTGGAACCTTTAAAATAAGACGAGTACCCTGCAGCAGAGATAGCTGGAATTGGAGAGAACTGAAGCGAAAGCCATGAGGCGAGATAAGTCTCTATAGTCTCTTTTGCAGGATGACGCGGTGGAGAAACCTTTGTTTGGATTGAACTTAGGCAGACAATTTTTGACATGACATGATTATATAAAACGGTTCGATATGAAGTTAAATGGGTTTGAGTTAATCATAAATAAATTCAGGTTATAAATGAATTAGACCTATTTATTACACGAAAAAAATGGTTAACAAGTTATGCAACTTATTTACAACCAGCAGACTTATTTAATCCATTTACTTAATTTATTTTATGAATTATTTAATTTATTATTCTTATTATATGTATTGATATATATATATATATTATATTATATATGTGTAAGAAAATAAAATATAAAGATTATTAAAAATGATAGTTATGTTTATATAGACTTAAATTTATTAAAAAAAATTGTTTCATGTTGGAAATTATAAAGTTTTAATGGACATTGTTATTTTAGGTGTTTTGTATTTGATTTATCTTTATTTAGAATATTATTATGTTGGTGAATATTATAATGAATATTTATTGTTTTAGTTGAAGTTATTTTAGTATTAATTATGTATTTGTTTGTGTATTATAAATAGGTTAAACATGTTAAATAGGTTAAACGTATTAAATATGTTAAATGGGTTAAATAGGTTAAATGTGTCTTATTGTGTTAAACAGGTAAAATATGTTAACCCATGACTAGTGACCTATTAACAATAAACAGATTGTGTTGTGTAGCCCGTTTATTAAACATGTCGTGTCCGAGTTGACGTTAAACGAGTTTAGGTCGTAAACGGATTAATCCATTTAACCCATTTGAAATTCGGGTCATAAACGGGTTGATTCGTTTAGACCCGACCCGACCCGAATTGCCACCCTTTTGAACTTTCTTTTTTTTTTAAAGTGTGTTTGGGCTTTGGATTGATGTTATACAAGGTAAAGGTAAAGAGTTAATTATGCAAATGTGTTAAATGAAATCCACATTTTGATTAAAAAAAATATTTTTTATTTGATAATTAGTAAAATAACATATTTTTAACTTTGATTTAATTAGAGCATCTCTAATAGTGATTTTTATTGTAAAGTATAATTTTAGTAAAAATAAAAAATGTATTTAATTATATAGAATAATAAAAATTATTCTCTAATGCAACCCTTTAAAATTTAATGTTATTTTGTTAGTTTTCATAAAAAGATTAATTTTTAATTATTTTATATCTTTTTTATTTTTATTTTTATTTTTTATATTTTTAACCAATAAAATTAAACTATCAATGTCATATAATATAAATAGTGTGTATCACTCTTTACAATTAACTAGTGAAAGACACACTTTATATTATTTTTAAAGATAAAGAGTGTGATAAAGTGAGAATTGGAGTTATAATTTGACTCAAAATTCTTTATTATAGATAAAAATATTAATATAAAGAGAGAATTAGAGATGCTCTTATATGCCATTTTTAAAAATTTGGTTTTCAAAAATGTCATATCCAATCAAATAAAAGTCCATTTTTTCATCTCATTTTATTTTTTTCTCTCATTTGTTTCTCTCTCACACATCGTGTCTCTCCTCCTTCTCTTCTGCTGCTATTTACAAAACCTTAGTCGCTCACCCCAAACCCTAGCCACCCTCTGCCTATCTTCTTTAGTCTTCTGCCCTTCCTATCTCGGCTTTCATCTCAGATATCTTCTCCTATCCTGCGGTCTCTCCCTCGGCTTCCATCTCACCTTTCTTTCTCTCTCCTCAGGTTGTTCACCTTCTCTCCTTCTTCTAGGCTCGTTGCTTCTCTCACTTCGAGTCGTTCTTTGTCTGCCTTTGCATTCTCTCTCATCTAATATGTCTTCGTCCCTTCTCTCCTCCTCCTCGTTGTTTCACTTTGATCATCTCCATCTCGATCGTTCTTTTTCTTCTCACGCCTTGTTCTCCTCTTTGTCACCGTGGCTCGAGTTGTTCTCCTCTTTATTATTATGGCTCTGTCTTTGTCGATCTGCAAGTATGATGGCGGGGGAGTGGTGGTGAATGAATCGGGGGCGCTAGGGTTGGAAAAACCCTAGTTGTTGCTTCTTGTTCCGATTTTTACGAATTTACATAAAGTGCCATAAGTTTTAAAAGATTTTTAGAAAAAGTCCTTTTTATTATTGTTTAATGTGAGAAAACAACACTTTTAAGCACAATTTTTGCAGATTCATTTTGTTGAGTTTGATTCATTTTTGTGCAGGGGTGATTACATTTGGAGGCCTTCGTAGATATTTGGAGACATTCATAGACCATTGGAGACTTTCATAGACTTTGGAGACATCCGTAGAATTTTGGAGATCAAATTAATTATCATAAAATAAAGTAAACATTTTAAAAATGTATACAAATAATTTAGCTTAATTACAAAAATACATCACAGGAATTAAATCAATTTTTTTATAAAAAAATTGTACGAATTGGATACTTTTGGAGACTTCTGAATTAAACCAAACTTCTTATAAAATAATTGAAAATTCTCTTTTGAAGACATTTCGAGACTTTTGGAGACCTTTTGACGACTTTTGGAGACCCCTTTTTGGAGACCTCCTGAAAAATTATATAATTTTTTTACAGAAATTCATTTTTCATAGAAAAAATCAATTTCTCTCAAAAATATCGCAATTTCTAGCGAATGTGGCATTTTTCAAATGAATTTTATTTTTTTGTCATTTTTTAAAATTGATATTGTTAGAAGACATTTGTCAAAAATAGTATTTCATTTTAGTGTAAAAGTCTAATTCTCCCAAAGGTTTGATACCAGAGAGGAAAAAACAAGTTCATTTTTTTTGTTTGTAAGACTTATAAAATAGAGGAAATTACACGGTATGGTCTTTATTGTCATTTTAATATCAACTATAATACAACACAAGTTATAATTTTTATTAGTGGTAATTATGCAGTTTACGAACAAAATTTTGCAATATTAATTCCGTATGTCCTACTTTTGGTTATTACATATATAGTTTCTAATATTTTGTCTATATGTACGTCACTTTTTAGATTCCCATACAAGTATTTTTATTACCGATGAACAGGGTATTTCGTACTCTGATATCTTGTTTATATGTGTTTTATATGTTCAAAACAATAAATAAACAAATCTTAATTTTTATATGTTGTTGATTTAGTGTTGGTACATTGTTGATATGTTGTTTTCAACATATAAACAACTTATAAGCTCCGTATAAATAAGATATACGTTATTATTTAGTTGTTTATATGTTGTATATATGTTATTTACATGTTACAAATAATATATAAATAAATATTTAATTTATATATTGTTGATTTGTTATTTATATATTATTTATGTGTTATTGATAACTTATTTAGATATTATTTTTCAACATATATAAACAATATTTAAGTTTTAAAACAAAAAATAACATATAAACAACATACAAATAATTTTTAAACAAGTCTAAAAATATTAACAGATTTTAATCAAATTATAAACAAGTTTTAAACAACAAACAACATATAAATAAGTTTTAAACAAGAAACAACATATAAAATCCATATAAATAAGTTTTAAACAATATATAAACAACATATAAACAAGTTTTAAATAATTCTGAAAAATGAACAGATTTTAAACAAATTATAAACAAGTTTTAAAGGATATCGTAAAAATGTAATTCATTAAACTAGAAATTTAATTTATAAAATATGGTACCGTGACACGTAATTTTCTATTTTCTGCCAAAATATTGAAAGTGGGCTCAATAAATTCTTAATATGTTAATGTGGGTGTTGTGAATCTAAAAATGGCCATTTTCTATTATTATTGTTGTCAAACACTAACCCCATTCAAATGAAGTATTGTCTTCTCTAGGCTCATGGGCCCTTACGATTTTGTCCATGAAAAGATGTCTCAGTGGTTTGAAGGAAGAATGTGCTTATAAGCGACCATTGGTGTCACGACCCATTTTCGAACCATGATCGACATACAAGATGAACCGAACTAGAGACCCGACTCATCCTGCACAAGTCTCAGATGATCAGAAATAAATATTAGTTTAATAAATATAAGTTAAAACAAAGTATATATATAAAATATATCAAAATAGCATAAGAGTAAAACAGAGTAATATCTATACAAAAAAGCAACCTAGAACCCAACAGCAATTCGATGTGGAGCTCTACTGGAGAGTATACAGAGCTCGACCAAAAGAACACTCACTATCAAATGACGCCTCACTGGGAATCAAATGTCAGATGGATGATGGATGCCAAAAAGTATATATGAAAAATATTAAGGCAAGAGAGAGAAATCTCAGTGAGGGATGACACTCCAGATCACCTTTTGTCACGACCCGTTCCCTAGATCATGACCGGCGTATTAGGTGAACCGTCTATAGAATCCCGGCTCCTCTCATACAAGCCTCAAAGATTAAAATTATTTTTATTCATTTATTTAAAACATTTGTTGGAGGAAAACATACATACCATATATATATATCAAACTATAATATATGTAAAAATATACAAAACGATCTAATCGTAAAACATAATATCAAAATCAAATACAAAACCCAATAACCCTACAACATTGGGAATGGAGCATCTACTACAAAAGACGTAGCCCGACAAAAAGGCGCTACTAACCAAAATATACGTGTCCCACTGGGCAGAAAGTGTCCAAAGGCTGCTGGGATCAAAGTCAACCTGTAATCATGGAAACAAGACAACACAGAGAAGCAAAGGGGGTCAGCCCAGTGAGTGAGGGACAACACTCCAGATTGCTTCATTTGTGCCTCACAAAGACTGGTTTGAAAAATATTTGAAAACTAGCACATGCGGTATACAATATGTACACATATTTATACACTATATACATAGTATGTTTTTTTGAGAAAACATTTTGAAATCATTTGCACCAAAAGTATACACATGCACATTGGTAAAATACTACTCATAATATTAGGTTTTTTTTTTCTGAAAACGTCATATATTTATCATGGGACCATACAAACTCGTGGTGTGGTCTATGCCACTATCCCACCTATAATGATCAAGGTCATGCCATTGATCCATAATTCAATCATGTTCCGGGCCAGGGTAACATGTCTACCGTCGACCTCGATAGCTAGGTATCACATTCATTGGTATACCAAAGGCTACGTACCCCGTAGCGAAGGTGTCCCACAATCAAAAACATAATTAAAGCCATGCACAATCATCATCAAAATACGTGAAAAACATATTTATATCAATACGTACATATAACTTTCTTCAAAACAAAACCATAATTATTTATTCACATAATCCATTTTCATATTTTTAACCAATCATTTGATTAGTCAAGTTCACAATTTGGTTATGGCACAT
>CAODLS012024953.1:0-10011 GCA_948243855.1 Flueggea neowawraea
ATATTAAATGAGGAAAAGAAGGGAAGAGGTTGTGTTGGAAAATGACTCTTAAAACCTAAGCTAGTTTGGTCAAACTAGGACACTACTTTTGCATGATATGTGGCTGGTTTTTTGTGATGAATTAAAGCAGATATTGTAGTGTTTTAAGTACCTAAAAACACTGAATATGTTAGAGGATATTAGGGTTTTATTTAAACAAAATTTCGGCAGCCAAAACTAGTGCAGCAAAACCGAAACTCTTCTTCCAACACACAACTCTTTTCTCTTCTCTTCTAGGTCCAAACGAATTTGATAAGGAAAAAATAGAAGCTAAACCCTTTCTTCTTTCCTTTTAAGCCTCCATAATAACCTCTGGTTATAGCTTAAAGAAAGAAACATGATTCTCTTTGTTTAGAGCCAAAGCCAAATGCCCTATTTTGTTTGGATAGATTTTGTTGTTGTTGGCACATCCCCTTAACCACATAGTTTTTGTGTGTGTGTATGAACGTAGAGAGGGGTAGCGATTCACAATCCTTTTCATTGGCATCAAGGCGAGGGAAAATGTATCTTAACTTTGTTTCGATACGAGCTCTATTGTAATTAAAATTCGGTACACATTGCTCAAGGAGAAGGTATAAATTCAGCACACTTATTGTTCCTTGTTATTATGTTTTGATTGTAATTTTTTTGTGAGTGCATCTTTGCTGGTTTTCGATGAAAAATTGTTTGCTTCCGCTGTGTTAAACCTCTGATAATATACATCGAAACCCTTCAATATATGTACAACATACGTTATGGATATGCAACATACGTAGAGATATACACGACGCATATAGACGTGGCGTGAAATGCAAACAAAAGCCACTGGAATGCCGAAGTTCCAAAACAACATAAGTTAGGAAGTCACAACGTACGTTATCTGGAGATATTACTATGATCAATGTACATTAAGCAAGAACAACGTGCACATACGTGGAGAATTTGCAGACATTGTACGTAGGCTTGGTGCAACGTACGTTGTGTTTGGTCTAGAAGTCTACAATGGCTACAAACTCACTCCAATGACTAGTTTCACCATACCAACAGTCAAATGGCTTGAAAAAGCTATAGATACATCAAGGAAGGGAAGGAAAATGTGGATGGTCATATGCTTTCACGTCTAAAACACTTTGATCATTCCATCACCCCCAAAACACCAAAATTAAGATAAAGAGAAGATTATAAGCATCGATCAAACACATATACACCTAGCATAGAGCTTTCACTCTTGTAAACTATTTTTGTAAAACTTTTTGAGAGTGGGAAAAGGTTTGTTGTGGACCTATGGAAAACAACATTGTAATGGCTTTAGAGGTTTGAACCGAAATCAACCTTGGGTAGGCTTTAGAGGGGTAAGCCGTAATCAACCTTATAGGCCTTAGAGGTATGAGCCGCAATCAACCTTGTTGGCTTTAGATGTGTGAGTCATAATCAACCTTGGTGGAAAGCTTTGTTGGATTGAGCCAGAATCAATCTTCGAGATAGTGGAAATCTTAAGTGAGATTTAGGTAGTAGACGTAGGCATGGTTGGCCGAACCACTATAAATTGTGGTGTTGTTTTTCTCTCTTCACTTCAACTTGCTTCCGCTCTCCAATCTCAACCAATGCATTCCTGAGAAAATTCTCTAACAACTGGCGATCTTTTTTTGTTCTCTTTTTAAATAGAGCATCATTCAATTTCCTCTTGCTTCCTTTTTCTATGTGTTTGTGTTACTTAGGCTATACTATATTTTGTTTTTACTCTTCCATTATTGCATGCGTTGTTTTGGTGCCAACTCTATGATTTTGGATTTTCTTCTTGGTTGTTCAATATGCGTTTCTTGTTGCCTGAGGGATTAGCCTTATGAAGTGAC
Source organism: Flueggea neowawraea (assembly GCA_948243855.1). NCBI lineage: Eukaryota > Viridiplantae > Streptophyta > Magnoliopsida > Malpighiales > Phyllanthaceae > Flueggea > Flueggea neowawraea. Next base: position 1,872 of record CAODLS012024953.1, read on the forward strand.
AAATGGACAATTCCTATGTTGCTGCGCAGAGTAGCACAAATCCATCATTGCTCGTTCTTGAGCCCACCCTAAACAATTGAGAAAGGGCAAGGAAGTTACAATGGACCCTTCAAAGAACAAGCTACTAATTGTTATGAAGGATACATATTATGTAGATATTGTGTTCGCAAAAGCGACCAAGCAAATTAATGAAGAGCCCATGAGATAGAAGTCTATCATAAATGTTCAGGTCGAAGGTGAGCTTATGCTCATGATGATAAAAATTCCCCATACTTTTATTGTTGTAATCTGTAAAGGCTTTTGATGGTGAATTAGTTCTCTAGTTGACTTTTTCCTATTGGTTGATTGGCATAATGCCATATACTTTTCACATGTTATAGATATACTTATGACATGCTAGAACATATGTACCCTTAAGATGTTCGACCTTGGCATGAAACCATCTGAAGTTGGGAAACTGTAGGTGAACCCTTCTATTACCAACTTGAATGACAATGTATACAACAACTTGACACTATTGGGCAATGAGAACATTGCATCTACTCAAAATCCATAAGGCATCTTACCTTGCAAGACTTTTAGATTTTACCCTTTCATTTGATGTTTTGATTATTATTTTTTACTATGCGACCTTGTCTGGATTTTCGCAGATAATTATTGTGTAATTTTAAATTTATTTTTTGCAATGTTTATTTTTTCGTTATTTTGTCTTTTTGCCGTTATAAAGGCTTACTAGCCAATAAGCAAGTTTTTTCTGCCTCTGACATTTAGGCCTTCAACTATGAGTTAGTGCAGTTATAGCAATTTTCTAATGTGTAACTAACAGTTGTATGAGTTGCATATGGTAACAATGATGGTTATCCTTCCTATGCATGCCCTTCACTGTTTATTGACATCTAATAGGGACGATTTTTGGCTAGTCGACATTTTATAAATTGATTAGCGATCACCTTAATGTTATATCCATCTTCTGATGCTAGGAAGTTCCAAATAAAGGCAAGGGATGCACAAAATGGAGTAAGGGATGAGTAGGTGTGTAACGTGTACAAAGCAGGCATCTTGCTCTTTAACTGTTGACATCGACAACCATTTAGTTAGAAAGGGCATGGAATGAGTTGATAGGTAGGGTTGAGCAGTGTCATTCCCCTTTATTTGAAGAATTTGATGGTCATCCTCTTGTTTGTGCCAAAAGTCTAGTATTTTTTATCACAACCTTCTTTTTGGTGTGGGTTCCCATTCTTTATCCTGCGGTAGCGGTTGGTGTTGTAATGAGCATAGTACAGTCCAACGCCCACTCTGATTGGCTGAATAGGTTAAGTGTAAAGGAATTGAATACTTTTTTTATGAATCAGGAATTTATTAATAAAGCTGACTCACTAAATCAATGACCAAGCAAAACAAATGGGAAATCTCAACTACAGAAGATGTCATTGAACACTTAAGGCTCTGACATCGAGGAAGGTAAAACCTTAGCCAAAATTAATTCATGATCTATAAAACTACTTGGCTAATACATTTACTTATCAATACATTTGATACAAAAAAACTACTTGGCTACTACATTTACTTTCTTGAAGAGAAAAAAAAATTCTCCATCCTTTGTACTAACCTTTTGGACAGTCGGAGCTTAACTTCTAGTTGTGAGACTTTGAGTTCCCTATACACTTGATTTTCTTTCTTTGTTTTGGCCAACATATGCTTGATTGGCAATCTCTCAACTTTAAAACCTAGTACCTTAGTAGCCTTTACCATAACCCCATGCTCTATTCTAGTACTAATAAGTGAACGATTAGTTGTTCTCCCTGAGTGTTCACACATTAACATACCCCTCTTTCCTTATCTGAGTATCACCTTTTTTTATCGTTTGCTTATTATATTCGTTGACCTGGTTGTGAATTTTATTAATTTTAGTTTAGTTACTATATATTCCTTCATGAGTAACTTCAAATCTTTCCCAAATCTCATTGACACTTTCACAAGATAACAATCTATTATTGTCTTCCAAAGCGAGTGTATAAAGAGAAACTTGCCTAGCTTAGGCATTGCATTAATCATGATCCCAATTTTTATTTAATTAATCTTGTTCTCTCTTAATGAGGCCATTTTCATCCTTTAGGGTATGTGGACTAAGTCTTATCACTTTCCATAAGGCAATGCATAAGCTCTTGATGAATATAGTCATGCTCCTCTTTAGAAGTAGTTAGTTCCATTGAATAGAACTAGTATCTTCAAGTTGAGACCTTCCACAAATAATGGTTGAGACTTGTTCAAACCCATTCCCAGTTTTATGAAGTTCATGTCTAATAACACTAGCAAACTTAGCAAAGACAGGAGTCTCCTCTTCATGGTTTCACCATATTTCATCTAGTGGCATAAAGATCTTCTAAGGTGCACATGTGGACCTTCCATACAAGATCTTGATCTTTTTTTATTCCTTTACTTTAGCACTTTGGCTCTTTATTCTTCATTTAGGGTTTTACCCAATGCATCTGTTGCATTCCTAAGCCTTGCTCATCACTCATAACTCTAGGTAGGATTACATGTTAACCACATTTTGTTCAACATATTGTGCTGCTACTTCCCTATATTTCTATCTCATTATCAAAGAGTTGTAGTAGTGAGGAAAGTGATTCATTTGTTGCTAGTTGGTAAAACATGGCGTAGGTTTGGAGGCATAAGGTGAAACATCGTCCAATAAGTGACCTTGTTATCACATCTACTATAGTGGACTCCATGAGAAGGGTGGGCAACATCACAATGCTGAACCTCACACAACATTTAGAGCTTGTTCGAAGCGTTATATCTTATTGCCCGAGGCTTGTGTTATGCGCAACTGTAATGGATGTCATGACAAAAAAGATCCATCTCACTATTGGAATTGATGTAGTGAATGTCTCTTTTTAATTTACAATAAGCTTCTTTTTAGGAAATCTCTCTCTCTGCCTGCCCTTTCTCTCTTTCCCTCAAACTCTCTTTGTGGTGCAAGTGTCCGTAATGCTCTCACTGTGTCACAGTCTCCCTTTGTCTTACTATTCTCTCTCTCTCTCTCTCACATTAATCACTCTAATTGTCTCTCTAATTCCAGTGGTTGCATTGGTCATTGTGGCAATGATGTGGTGGTACTGGTGATAACGATTGTGATCGTGATGCTAGTAGTAATGGTGATGCTAGCTACGGTGGTTTTATTTTTTTGGTTATCTACAAAATCACTTTAATTGTTGATAGACAAACTGTTAGTTTTTCTTTTGTTAAATGTTTATGTTGAATCGTTAATTTTTGAAATTGTGGTGAGTATTTTTTTGATTATTTGGTGAGAATATTTTTGAATATTTTATGAATATAATATGGAAATAATTTCGGTTGTTTTTTAATGTCATGTAAAATGAGTTATTTTTCGTTTGACCTGCCTCACGAGACACGATAGTCATAAGTCTCAAAGCTCGAATGGATTGGGAGTAGTCAAGAGTTAATGCTTGGAACAATTGTCCCTCAGGAGGCATATGGTACCTAGCTACATTAACAAATGGGTCGTACCAAACATAAGGAACATGAGTAGGTGGCGATGAAGGCATACCTCCTCCTTATGGGTGATGGTCGTTTGGAGAGCATGCTCTATGCTGATTGAGGGTAACATAGTTCACTTGTTTTCAAAATATTATTTGACTATAAATAATTTTATCTGGTAGCTTTATGTCGAACGCAAAGTGCACTCGCTTCATTTCTTCCCAATAAGAGATCTAACAAGATGAGAATAGCTAAAAATGGAACATTTTGCGAGTATGTTTCAAGGACCAGTGATGAAAAGCATTATATCTGACAAAAATTATGTTACTTTTAAATCATTTTGTAATTCTTATTGAACTACATTTTTAAAAATTAATTATGCACCGCCTATTGAGACTACAAGATGTACACTGACAAACAGCTAAAAACAACTCAAGAGAAAAAGGGCAAGACGCACTACAATGACACGATGCACAAGGGTTCAAAGAGCGAAAAGCCTCTGAAGTGGGTCTAGGCAGCCTAGTAGGCCTGTTAGGTGGCTGGACCATGGTCCTATCAATGCTTCACTGAATTTACTGCCACAATTAGTACACAAACTCGCTACTCCACACCATTTGATCAATCTCCTTTTCTGAGCACGCAAAGAGTATGGTAAAACCTTAAGCCCATTTATAAAAAAATCATTTCATATTTGTATTTCAATCAACTTTATTGCAGAGGGAGTTCTTGTAGTATTAGTCGACAGAGCACAAAATTATGTTGTCTACTCACATCACATGGAAAACCTCATGGACACTTCTGTGCATCAGATCGTGGTATATTTAATTTTAATAATTTTTTATTGATTTTGATTTAATATAACTAGTTCTTTGAACCAAGAGAGGTTCCATGAAATCATGAAGCAATAGTGTGATATGCCTCCCAACATCTAAATAGAACCTGGCGCTGGGTGGTGTATCTCAAGGCACTAAAGGAGGCTAACCAATAAGGCATGCTTACGAGCTTGATTCCCAGGCTTCAAGTGTTATCAATGAGCTTTGCCCAGCCATGGATGCATGAACTGTAGATCTAAAGGACGTTGTTCGATCGCACCATTAGAAGGTTGCATGGGTCGAGCAACAGGAGTGATAGGTGTCGAACTAGCAAATTAATTCCTACTCTAAGTCCAAAATATATAATATTTGAAGACAGTGGCAAGTAGGGTTGAATCTACAGAGACTGGTAAAAATTTTATCTAATTGCAGAAAAGAACAGTAAATAAAAATATGATCAAGTTGAAAAGCGAGCAAACAGAATGATTAAATAAAGCAATTAAATAAAACAAGAATGCAGAATTATCAAAAAAGAAATCAATATTACAAAAGCCTAGCCAAGGTACATCTCTATCTCACTTTATTAATTGATCACAGGTAACGGAGAATAAATGAGTAATGTTCATACATGCAGGTTATAGTTAAAGGTGAAGCACTCAATAACCAATCTTTACTTACTGCTTTGGTACTTCCAGGACGCCTTGCAAACTAATTTCCTAACCAATAAACAACCCTTGGGACGCCTTGCAGAGTTTAATTTATCAGTTGCATTAAGAATTATAAAGACTCTATCCAAGCTAATATACTCGAAAGCTGCAGTTCATTCAAGGAAGATTATTCTACTCCGTTAACGACAGTCGAAGCCTATTATCACAACAACATCATTAACTTACCACCTATGCTAGATACACAATCACTGATTTACGAATCTAACTGACAATTTATTATTCTATCAACCAATTCAATCGACTATTATTAAATCAATCAACAGAATAACAATAAATCATTCAATAGCAGAAATAGAACAAGTGCATGAGCAGTAAAGAACTAATAGAAACAGAACCTCATAATTAATTAAATATCGACTTTGATTGTATCTTGACTATAAGAGAATTTAGTTGCTCGTAGTGTAAAGAAGAACACAAGAGTAGAAAGTTGTTGTTTTAAAATGTGAATGTCTAGAGAGAGAGTAAAAACTTATTTCTCGGTATTTATACCCATTACCCAACTTGTAAACTTAATTAAATTTGTTCAAAAGTTACAAAAATATCCTTCCTAACAAACTGGAATCTTCCTCCTCTAACGGCCACGTCCCAAGCCTTTTAGAAGTCAAAATAAGTGATGCCACGTCATATTTTTCACAGCTGAACTCGTTTCCAAAATTGGCCACCTCGTCAAGGCCTTGTTGTAAGAACCTAGATTCTGGTTTCAACACAAAACAGCTGCAAATCCATCCTCTATGCACCAAATCCGTCCCTGAACTAATTTGAATATAAACTAACATAAAAACATAGAAAATGCAAGTATAATACATGCAAAACAATATTAAAATGCTAATGTAACCATGCCTAAAATGTACACTAACAAGGAGTGATTGCCTGGTGATACAAGAAGAATTATTCAGGACCATTTTTCGCTGTTTGGGAGATGGCTCGGAGGCTTTGTATTCTGACGCGCTATGGAACGATTAATTCTAAGTGTGATAGTTGGGTCTAGGGACAATATAGGATCATTGTTTTGTTACTTTCTGCATATATTTTATTATATAATTTTGGACTTTATTAATACCTTTTTAATTAATGAATTTCTATTTATACTTTGCATTTAATTATCAAAAGTTAACTTAGCGAGTAAACTATCAACACCTGAGTTGACCCCGATCAGCGATTCTGATGACAATTGTTGACACCAATACAACGAACTCTCATCAACAACTTTGGCGATTCGATATTTACCTTGTCGCCCTTTTGAATTGTTAGCTTACATCTAGATTTAATATGTCATTATCCTCACCAATAAAATAGCACTGAAAATAACATCAGAAATTCTCCCTTATGGTAAGACGAATATGTCTATATAAAGACGCTGGAGAATGAAAACCTACCCCATTATTCGGAAACACGAAACTGTGAAGCAACATTAATTATTAAAATAAGAAAGCAACAAAGTTATTGTGTTTTCGTTCTCATCTTTGTATTTTATTCTATTTTCAAACTAGCCAATTATTATAACTTGTATGTATTTGAGAACTATGCCAACATATTCTTGATTTGAATTGTTAAGGATTCAAACGTTTACATCTTTGGCTTCGGAGTCTTTAATGTTTTCTATTGCTCATAACTTTTGTTTTAGGTGGTGTTGCTCATTAAGTATTATGCGTTTTGTCGTTGAAAATTAATTTCCAAAATTTAAGTAATTTGGATGGAAAAATAATTCTTGGTATATTCAATAAGAGAAGCATATATAAGTTTATTTTTTTTCCATTTTGAAGTTTATTATGTAACGCCGGTTATTCATATGCATTTTCAACTTCTCATTAGATAAAATGAATTTCTTTTATACAGACCAAGATTTTATCCTTCTTATAAAATAATTGGACAATCTAGGACATAAATGATGACTTTCGATAGATTTTGACATGTTAAATGGATTTTTGTTTTATAATTCATATTATGATCATTAAATTTTTTTTCCTGTTAAAGTCCACCAGATATCAATAATATTGTTTAGTTCTACTTATCTTTCCTTTTTTTTTAATTTCTACCATCTTATTTAATCACTTTTGTTTGAGTTTGTAGTTCTTAATGTTATTTCTTCTCAGTACATATCATCCAATTGTGGCTACTATAAAGACAAAAGTGAATACCTTAACAATAGCAAATGTGTAAGAAAGGAATATTTGTACCAAAAAGTTTTGAATGCTGAAATTTGGTGTTCAGCGAATGTCTATTAAAGATGAGTACATACGAAGCGAGTTGAGAAATTGTGTATTTGTTTATTCACATTGCATATTCACTATTCAAATATATTGTACTCATAAAAAAATGCCAATCTCTCTGTTTTTTACTATGCTATATAATTCTATAATATATTTTCACATTCCATTTCTTCAATTTACCAAAAACACTCAAATCATAGTACTAAACTTTTCTTTTAAATATTAAATTCATATTTATGTAGCTTCACTGTAGTTGTGAAGTTTCCTTTACAAATTGTTGTCTATATGTGTCTAGGTATGTTGTAGGGTTTGTGAGAACAAGAAACTTTTGGAGAATGGGAGGAAGTCTCAAGGCAGAAAAAATGAGCTCCAAGAATGCTTCAAATAAACACATTTTCTCCAATTTTTGTTTCTTTTCAATGTGATTAGAGAGCGGATTTGTTCTCACCTAGCATTTCATTCAGTGGCTTTTCACCTATTACCTAAGTTGAATTCTGTAATGCATTTTCGTTCTTTCAATTTCACAATGAAAGTGATGGCATTGTTTGTTAGTGGAAAGCCAAATTCTGGTGGGCTTTCCTCTGTCAACCTCAATGGCTTAATCATGTAAGTTTTTTTTTAAATCTTATTACCCAAAAAAATATATATCTTTAAGTTCAAAGACGCATGTGACCATATAGATTTTTTATTATCTGTTAATAAATACTGGAATATTAAAGTATAGATTTACCGAATTTTAACTTTTATACAATGCATGATAACTACTTCATCAATTAAAATATTAATAATTTTGTTGATGAATATTTCTTAATTAAAAATTTAATTTTTGTTAAGTAAGAGATTGTCCAGTGCAGAGGTGTAAAAATTGAATCAGAACTGGTAAACC
>CAODLS012025018.1:0-14689 GCA_948243855.1 Flueggea neowawraea
CGATGAGGAATATGTGGCAAAAGTTGCCGACTTCGGTCTTTCACGATCAGGTCCTTCTGATGCAGGTCATTTCAGCACCGAAGTGAAAGGTAGTTTTGGTTATCTTGATCCTGAGTATTTCAGAACATATCAGTTAACAGACAAATCAGATGTATACTCCTTCGGCGTGGTGCTTCTTGAAGTACTTTGTGCTCGACGACCAATTGTAAACTCGACTCAGAAAGAGGAAATCAACTTAGCTGAATGGGGAATGTATTGGTTAAAGAAAGGGCAGCTGGAAAAAATCATTGATCCTTTACTGGTAGGTCAGATCAATCCCAATTCATTGAAAAAGTTCGGCGAAATAGTTGAGAAGTGTCTGAAACCAGAAGGAGCAGATAGGCCAAGCATGTTGGATGTGTGCTGGGATTTGGAATATGCCCTGCAGCTACAAAAGACTGCAGTGCATAGAGAACCTGATGAGGATAGCACACCATACGCTTCATCAAACATCATTTTGCCTATTCAGAACCTTAATTCTAAAATGTTCACGAGTCAAGAAGGAGGTATGGTCATTGACGGTGACAATGATTCAGATTTGTCGGCTAATGGTGTATTCTCCCAGTATAATATTGATGGTGCTAGATAAACTTCATACCTCGTAACAGAGATGGTGTCTGTTTTCCAATGCTCTTTCTATTTTCATGTACTTATGATCAATCTTAGATGTACTTATTGTGTGTTAATTTAGTTGATAATATCAATATGTGAAAAAAGGCAGTCACGCAGAGTATTATCAGAGATAAAAAAATGATCTGTTTTTTTATCATTATTGAAGAACTAAACTTTAGGTAATGTTCTTATGCCTCGAATTAATGTTGTTTATGAATGAATTATTTTATTTTACTTTAGTAAATGGGTCATTTATTTAGGATAGTTGGTGATTTACCAGTATGTGTCGTTGTCAGGTTAGAATTGGTCTTTTGATGTTAATATATTCAGGCAGAACGACTGGTCACTGAAATAAACTTTTAGCGGTATGAAGGAAAATGAGAGTCGTTGGAGATAACTGAATTCACCATTATAGACTGATTCCCATCAAATTCAGAGGATACCAATCATATCGGATCTTTGTTTTTTTGAACTAGGTAGCAGTTGAATCATATAAATGTTCACAACTTTTGCACATTGCCACAATAGCCATTGAACTTTCAATTGAATGATTAGTGAACTTTAGTCCTTTTTTGCTATAGTTGTTGAACTTTATTCTATTTTTGGTATAATCGTTGAACTTCGGTATAGTTAATGAAAAAACTTGCTACATTAGCATTTCGTTACTTAAAGTTTATCTAACTGTTAGTTTATCAACTAAAGAAGGTAACTTATAACAAAATTGAAGGGAAGTGATCACACTAGAAAAAGTAAACACTGGCTTATGAGTATATTTCTATTCTACTTTCACCCTTAGGAATTTCTTGCTACCAATACAAGTCAACCCAGGTCTTCCACTGGATTTTCAACTTATTGCACACGCAGTGTAGTCTGTACTGAGTCCTCAAATTTATTGCTGCAGTGTCCGGCTCATCTTCAGACTTCAGCTACCGATAATTATGAAGCTATATATCCTCACATTTTAGATTGCTGAAACCAAAACTGGTGTCCTTTATCTCTGCAAATTTCCATGGAGAAGCTTCACTTCCGAGGCATTCTTCATGCTCTCATTCTCCTCCAATTTCTTGTTCTTGCACTTGTTTCAGCATCATCTAACATGAAACGGCATTAGTACTTCATCAACTGTGGATCAAGCAATCCCAATGTCGAACATGACTTCCGAAATTTGTTGGCGATGAGACTTGCGACTATATCTCTGTTGGAAACAGAACAACAATCCGAGTCCAGAATTCTTCGTCCCCAGAATCCATTTATCAAACAGTTAGACTTTACAAGAAACCATCTTCTTTCGACCTCAACATCAATGTGAGTGGCACCTGTTTTGTACATGACCTCTCATTTCACTTTACAGCTGTTTGGTTTTTTTTTCAATTAAATGTAAGCAAATGGGCTTTATACTCTAAAATTGACTGATAACTTGTAAAATTTACTTGAACTGCGTAACTACTACCCAATTAAAGGGCAACGGAATGTAAAACTGAGATTTTTACATTCTTTGTCTACTACTGAAGTCTAACCTGTTCAATTCAATATCAAAAGTCTTGGTCTCCTTGACCACAATTGTATGGATATGCGAGTCTTTTAATGGTCACCACCTTTATTCTATTTCAGATAACCCATCTTGTTCTCCAACTTAGAAAAGTAGCATTTCCAAAACCCAACTTCCATGGAAACGCTTCAATCTCAAAAGTACCATTTCATTCTCTTGCTTACCATATTTCTGCAATTTTCTTCACTTCTCCTTCAATCTTCAGGTTATACTCTTCCATATAACTATTTCATCAACTGTGGATCAGATTCCCATGCCACCTATGGTGGCAACAAGGTTTTTGTTGGTGACAGTTCTTTCTTTTCAGGCCAAAACCAAGCCATCAAAGCCAACAGTAATACCTCATCGGTACTGTACCAAACTGCAAGAATTTTTCATGGAGACAGGTCATTTTATCACTTTGAAATCAAGGAAACAGCAACCTACATCGTACGACTCCATTTCTTTGATTTCTCATCAGCTGAAGCTAATCTCTCAGACGCTTTATTTAATGTCAGGGCTGATGAATTCTCATTGTTATCTAATTTTAGCATCTCACTATCAAGTAATTCGTCTGTCAAGGAATTTTTGCTCACAATTCCCACCGGAATTTTCAGGATGCAATTCATACCTTCCAAATCATCTTTTGCCTTTGTGAATGCCATAGAAGTCTTTATTGCCCCTGAGAACTTCATACCTGATAATGCAACCCACATCAGTTCTGCGGGGTTAAGTAACAGCAATTACAGCGGATTGCAGTCTCATGCTTTTCAAACTAGCCACAGGATAAACGTTGGAGGTTCCAAACTCACTGCAGAAAATGACACACTCTTGAGGGAGTGGATACCTGATGATGATTTCTTATTAAACTCCGAAGCTGAAACCAGTTCACCACCCGCGAAGACTGTACAATTTTTGGCTACCACGTTGGCTAACGAGTATATCGCTCCAGCCTTTGTGTACAGTACTGCTAGAGCACTAAACCTAAGCGGGAACTCAAATGTTTCGAGCATAAGATGGCGTTTCAGTGTCAGAAAGAATGCTAGTTATCTAGTAAGGTTTCACTTCTATGACATTATCAGTACTCAAGTTGATAGTCTACACTTCAATCTTCACATCTACAGCTTCAGTAAGTATATCAGCCCATATGATCTTGCTCTCCGTTTGACAACTCCATTTTTCTTGGATTTCATTGTTGACTCGGAAGATTCTGAATTTATGAACATAAGTATAAGCAAAAATGATAGCTCCATACTACCAAATGCTTTCTTGAATGGACTGGAGATTATGGAAATGAAGGAACCATTGAATTCGAAAGGCAAGAAGCATATATGGTCTATTCTGGGTGGTTCTTTTGGTGGAGTATTTGTTCTGGCATCTATAGCTGTGATATTTTTGGTTTTCAGACTAAGGAGAGGAAAGCTTGGACTATCTTCAGGATGGTCAGGGAATCTATTCACTCATGGTGGAAGCAATGCGTCGCTTCCTCCCGATCTGAACCTGGAATTGAAGATATCGTATTCTGAAATAAAGAGAGCAACAAAGAGATTCAATAAAAAGTTGGTTATTGGTGAGGGTGGATTTGGAAAAGTCTACAAAGGAAGTCTTCGTAATGGTGCTAAAGTGGCTGTGAAGAGGAGTGAACCGGGACATGGGCAGGGCTTCCAGGAGTTCCAAGCTGAGATAATTCTACTGTCCCGAATTCACTACCGCCATCTTGTTTCCTTGATTGGTTATTGCATGGAAAGTTCTGAGATGATCTTGGTTTATGAGTTTATGGAGAAGGGGACGTTGAGAGAACATTTGTATGTTATTACAGGTGAAAAATCTCAGACATATTCCTCTAAAGCAGAATTGTCCTGGGAAGAAAGACTAAAAATTTTCATTGATGCAGCAAAGGGACTTCATTATCTGCACACAGGATTGGAAAACAGAATTATTCACCGCGATATTAAGTCCACGAACATTCTGCTTAGTGAAGATTACACTGCTAAAGTTGCTGATTTCGGTCTTTCAAAATCAGGACTCCCTGATCAAGAACAGGAAATGACAGCAAATGTAAAGGGTAGCTTTGGTTACATGGATCCTGAATGTTTCATGACTTTACAGTTCACAGAGAAGTCTGATGTGTACTCTTTCGGGGTGGTACTGCTTGAGGTGCTTTGTGCTAGACCTCCATTCTCAACACAGACCGGAAGGACGAGACGAGCTTAGCAGACTGGGGAACCCATTGGCAGAGGCAAGGTCGACGGGAAGAAATAATCGATCCAGCTCTGACCGGAAATATCAACGCTAGTTCGTTGAAAAAATTTGGCGAAACAGCAGAGAAGTGTTTGAGGGCAAGCAGCAGTGAGAGGCCAGTAATGCGTGATGTCTTGTGGGACTTGCAGTTTGCATTGCGGCTTCAGGAAACTGCAGGGAATGTGGAGCTGGCTGAGGAAACCATGGTGACTAATAAGTTTGGATTTTCGTTCCAAGCTGAAGGCCAACTTCCTTCCTTGACATTGCCGGTTGAAGCTGACGATGCAGATTTAGATGATGATCACAGTTCGGTTACAATGGCTAGTGGAGTGTTTTCTCAACTCAAGATTGATGGTGGCAGATAAATTTTTGTATGCATCCTCCTATTTGTTTCTTGAAAAAAATAGTTATAGTTAACTTTTATTTCCATTCAGATTGTTAAATGATCGCTATAATTTCCCTTTTTAGATGAATTTCTCTTAAAATTATCTGTCAACTCATATAATATTTCTCCAAAATCAGATAAATTTGTTCATATCCAATTTGTGTTTTCAAGTATCAGATAAATGATGCCACAAGATTATTTTTGAACAGTTGATGGATTTTTTACAAGTCAAAAGCCACTTTAGAAAAGCAGGACCTTTCTTTTTTTTCCCCTTTTTTTTTCATGGTAATATTGGTGAAAAGAAAGGGGAAAAGCTGCTCTATAATGACAGGAAAATGAAACTATGAAAAAGGTTAAAGCAGCTTTAACCTTTTCTACTCCACTAAGCAGAAACAGACAATAATGCTTGACCTACAGTAGGTTAGCTTCTCAAGTCCTTTACATTTACATGAAAATTAGGGCCTTCAAATTCAAGCACAGACTAAGCGGCCTTGTCAATTTGTTTACTGTTTAAACAACTACATGTGTGGTCCAGGAAGCCAACTTGTCCTGTCTTGTCTTGGCCCAATTGGTCAGCAAAATATCCTCAATAATTTTCCTGATAATTTCTCATTTTCAATTTGTATGGTTTGATTTTTCAAGTCCACTCCAAAGTCTACTCTCTCAACTAATTATTATGCACTTTGTGGTTTCCCTTAAAACTTTGGAATTCTCAGATTAAAATTAAGCAAATTCTACGAATTTGATGGCAGAAATTCATGACCATAAACCACAGAATTCTTTACCACATCTTCTGTTTGTTCTTCAGCTTTTTTCACTTCAGTTTCTCTGCGAATCCTACACTCTTCCTGACAAGTTCTTCATCAACTGTGGCCCACAGACAAACGTAACTGCTAACCGCAGGACCTTTGTTGGAGACTCGAGTCCTGGAAATTCTGATTCTTTCACGTTTACAAGGCAGAGCAGTTCTGTTCAAGATAGCAATAAGTCCTCTTCTTCATTTTTATATCAAACAGCTAGCGTTTTCAATCACAATTCTTCTTATGAATTTGATATCAGTAGCAATGGTACTTATCTGGTACGCCTCCATTTCTTTGCTTTTTCTTCCCAGTATGATCTCTCCACAGCTCTATTCGATGTTTCGGCTTCTGGGTTCACACTGTTGCATAATTTTTTCATGGAGACGAGTACTAGCAGCTCTGTTGTAATAAAAGAATACTTTCTTAGCATCAGTAGTGGGAAATTCATGATAGATTTTGTGCCTAAAGTGTCATTGTTTGCTTTTGTTAATGCCATAGAAGTGTTTATGATTCCCGAGAGCTTCATTCCTGATGATGCTCCAGGGATTACACGTGCTGGAAGAAATGGTACTTACAATGGCATACTTTTTGATGCTTTAGAGACTGTCCACAGAATCAATGTTGGAGGCTCTCGGGTCACGCCAGATAACGACACTTTATTCCGGACTTGGCTTCCAGATGATAATTTTCTGTATAATCCTGTCACTGCGAAAAATAGTTCTTTTTACTCATCAAAGCCTGCTTACTGGGGATTAGTTAGTGAATACATTGCCCCTGATTATATCTATCAGACTGCGAAGGAGATAAATACAAATGGGACTGGCAGTATCTTCAACATTACCTGGTCTTTTGATGTCAGTAAGAATTCGAAGCACTTTGTTCGGCTTCATTTCTGTGACATTGTGAGTTCGTCTCTTGGTTCTACTCTCTTCATTCTCCATATATACAGCAACTTTAGATTTGAAATCAATCCGTATGAACCAAATTCCCGCTTGGCATCTCCTTTCTATTATGACTTTGTTGTTGATTCTGATTATTCTGGACTTACGAATATTAGTATAGACCCTCGGAGTGATTCCACCTTCAAAATGCATTCCTTAATGGGCTGGAGATAATGGAGATACTGAAGGGCTCAGGTTCAGAGACACGGAGGAATGAGCCTAAGAAGACCAATATGATTGTAGTGGTCGGATCAGTTGTTGGAGGCTTGGCGTTGATATTTCTCTTTGCAGTTGGTTGTTGCTTGTGTTTGAGATGGAGGAAGCTGAAGAATATTCAAAGCTTGGATTGGTCACCAGCATCAACTCGGGCAGGAGGGAGTTCTGACAATAGGGTGCCTATGCAGACAGTCATTAGTCATGTCCTACCCTCTTTAAACCTCGGATTGAAGATGTCTTTCATTGACATTCTGTATGCAACAAACAACTTCGACGAGACAATGATCATCGGCAAAGGTGGATTTGGGAATGTCTTTAGGGGAACTTTAAGGAATGGCATGATAGTTGCAGTAAAGAGAAGTAAGCCAGGATCAGGACAGGGGTTTTTTGAATTCCAAACTGAGATAATGGTCTTATCCAAGATTCACCATCGTCATCTTGTTTCGTTGATTGGTTATTGTGATGAGAGGTCTGAGATGATTCTGGTTTACGAATTCATGGAAAAAGGAACACTGAGAGATTACCTTTACAGTTCAGCTTCCCCTCCTTTGTCCTGGAACCAAAGGCTTGAAATCTGCATTGGTGCAGCAAAAGGACTTGATTACCTCCACAGAGGATGTGCCAGAGGATTCATTCATCGCGACATCAAGTCCACGAACATCTTGCTCGATCAAGGCCTTGTTGCTAAAGTCTCAGACTTTGGCCTGTCGAGATTAGGCGGTCCTGACAATACTCATGTTAGCACAGATGTTAAAGGCACATTCGGTTATCTTGATCCTGATTACTTCAGAACTCAGCAAATGACAGAAAAATCAGATGTGTACTCATTCGGGGTTGTGCTTCTCGAGGTTCTATTTGCAAGACCTGCACTTAACACCCCGCTTCCTATGGAACAAGTAAATCTTGCTGAATGGGGGATGCTTTGCAAGACCAAAGGAACGCTTGATCATATAATTGATGCTACAATAACGAATCAGATTAATCCCAATTCGCTCCGAAAATTCGTGGAGACAGCAGAGAAATGTCTGCAAGAATATGGCGCTGACAGGCCTACAATGGCTGATGTGTTGTGGGACTTGGAGTATGCACTGCAACTGCAACAAACACCACGTCTCCTGGAGCTTCAGGATTACAGCATTGCTGATGCTTCTTCAGCTGTACTAAACGTGCCGAATTTTGTAAGCTTACCTTCTCTTAGTATGTCAATGGAGAGAGATGATATGGCGATCCTGGCAGAGCATATGTCAGACAGAATGGAGGAAAGCAAAGTTTTCTCACAACTGAAAATTGATGATGCTAGATAGGACTATGTTTGGATTTGCAGGACAACAGATATTCAAGTAGCTGCATAGTCCATGTACTGACCTTGTTTTCTCCCTTTTTGATGCATATATGTGCTTAGATTGCAGATTGTAAAAGCAGAAGTACAGTAAACAACTAATATTTTTCTCAAAAATAAACATATATATCAAGGCAGAAGTTTCTTTCTCCTTTTTTTTTCAAAAAAAAGAACGAAATTTTATCAAAAATATTAGAAATCATCTGAACAATGATTGTGTCAGAGAGTTTCTGAAAGACTAAATGAGTGTACAATTAGATCACAAATTATGCTAATGGAATTGTTAGGAAATTAGTCGATAGAAGAGCGCGAAAATAAACAAGAGCAATCACACAAGAACACAAGATTTGCGTGGTTCGGTCAATCGACCTATGTATAAGGGCAAAGAGCTAATAATTCTATTATTCAGAGTCTTAGAACGGCCAAAAGACTTACAAGAATTATCTTAAACCACCCATTTATAGTTTACAATGAATCACAAGCCAAAAGCAACTAGGAAACCCTAAATCCATCCAAAATTGATTACACAGACAATGGAGAGGCGACACAGTCGAAAGCAGTCATGACATGGCCATTTCCTCACGTCTGTGTGTCGAGCCGCTAAAATTCCACATTACACGGTCTTGGACACTGTCGTGTCCTTCACTGTTCTTACAAAAAAATGCCCTTTTCGTCTCCAATCTGTCCCACTTTGACTTGTTTCATCAAAAATCAATATGACTCAACAATTCTTCAAGAAAATTCCACTTCAATTTCAACAATTCTCTACCTTGAAGTGAATTTTCTAAATCCCGTACAACTCATACCATATAATCACTCATCTGCCACACCCCTGAAGGGCCTCAAGTTCTGTAACAACGAACCAAGTTCAATCCGGACTTGTCTCCACTAGATATCTTCACCTCTTTACCATCCACACCTAACAACACACCACCCCGCATCTTTCCTGTGTTTTTTAGTGATTGTCTTTCTTCATCACCAACACAATTACCATGCATTGGTTCCCTTGTTGTTACCTCTCGTGGATCAACCTGATCGACCTTTGCCTGTTTCGGGGTCTTGATCACAAACTCCTCCCGTTTTTCTGCAGAACTTACAACAGTCCTTAATCTCATTAGCAACTACCGAGTTACTAATCAAGATGTAAATGTCATTCTGCAATTTACCATTCATCACTACCAAAGAACTCTTGAACACCCGAACTCCGCCACCTCTCTCGGAGAAACCATAACGTTGCTTAGCCAAAGCACTAATAGAAATCAAATTTCTTCACAACCCCGATACATACCAAGCACCAAGTTTTTTTTATCATCCCATTATACATCCTAATCTAGAAAGAATCACTACCCTCAACACCCAACTTCTCACCATCTCCCAATTTCACATTGCATTTCCATTCTTTAAAAGAATTAAACAGTTTTCTAAAAAAATTCATTGCTCTCTCCCTCATCATAATTATCTTGAAACCCCTCAGAATTATTTTCAACTATTGTTACCATTGATTCCTTACTGTTTCCCCTATGTGGACAATTTTTTTTCATGTGTTCAATCTCCCAGTGAAAACATCTCAACCCATGATTCTTTTACATTCTATTACCCCTACTCACAGTTAACCTGAACCCCATACTGTCTCCACCTGAACTAGAAGTTAACATCTTCAGTTCTTTAGATAACAAAGCATCATTAACATCATTAAACAAGATTTCATCTCTACCATACATTATAATATCAACAAAGCTCTCATACGAGTCAGGCAAAGAATATAACAAAAACATAGTTTGATCCTCTTCCTCGAGTTCAACACCAACACCTTTCAAATCTAATACAGTCCTATTAAATTTATCAAGATGTTCTTTTACTTGCATCCCTTCAGTCAACTTCAAGGTATGCAACCGCATTTTCTAATAAAGCTTATTCGACATAGATTTCTTTTGATACATACTTTCTAGCTTGTTCCACATTGATACTGCAGTAGTCTCATCATCTACCTCCTTCAAGACTTTATCCGCCAAATTCAATAGAATTGCATTCTGCAGAACCAACCCAGGAGTTTCTGAAGAAACTTATGTGTCTCTGATACCACTTGTCAAAAAATTATACAATAAAAAAATGAAAAAATAAATAAGAGCAGTCACACAAAAACACAAGATTTATGTGGTTCGGTCAATCAACCTATGTCCACGGACATAGAACTAGTAATTCTATTATTTAGAGTCTCACAATGGTCAAAAAACTTACAAGAATTGTCTCAAGCCATATATTTATAGTTTACAATAAATCACAAGCCAAAAGCAATTAGGAAACCCTAAAACCAACCCTAAACCCGTCCAAAATTGATTACACTGACAATGGAGAGGCGACATGATTGAAAGCAGTCAAGACACGACCATTTCCTTGCGTCTGTGTGTCAAGCCGCGAAAATTCCACATTACACGGTCTGGCTGTGTTCTTCACTTTTCCGACAAAAAACTCCTTTTTCCTTTCCAATCCGTCCCACTTTGACTTATTTCATCAAACATCAATATGGCTCAACAATTCTTAAAAAAAAAAATCAACTTCAATCTCAACAGGAATAATGGAACCACTAACTAGCATTAACAATGGCCAAGTTCCAATTATTGAATTTTAAACCTCTCCTGATGCAACCAAGTTCATCAGATAAAATAGATTCAGTTATTGTACTGGTATCGTCCATAGGAGATTGAAGCAGGATTGAATTGGTAGATACTAGAACTAGACAGAGTAGCTTCTAATTCATTAGCCGATAGGGTTTTGAAAACACGAGGACGCAGATTTTGTTACATCTCAAGGACAATGTAGTTAGTTTTCCTTAATTTAAAATCGTTCTGTACTGCGTTTCGTTGAAAAAAAAAATCAATTTCTTGCATTGGCGTCGAATATATATTTTCGTTAAAAGTTTATATTTTTTTGGCAATAAAAAAGTATTTATTACTTAAGAAGTAAAATATAAATCAAATTAATTAATAAGCATACGTCAACTACCTAGATTGAATAGTCCAAAAATTAGTTAAATAATTTAATGTGCAACACGATGACAATTGCACATAATAAACATTAGAATTTTACTTATAAAAAAAATAAGCATTAAATTTTTCCTTCAAATTTTTTTTATAGTTAATTTTCCTTCAAATTATTCCAAAAAAAAAGACTCAATAAGAAAAATTCAAAATTGTGGATGGAGAGTGGCAACAAAAATCAAAATACGAAAACAACAGACTATCAAATATCAATTTCTGATTTTGCTCAGTAGGCATATATTGATATACAAAACAAGGAAAAAGTTAAAAATAGAAACTATATGTACAAAGTATAATCTACAAGATATAATGGCCATCTTACTTACGTAATACATATCACTCGTGTAATTTGAATTTTCCCCATTTTTTCCCCTCAACCGTACAAACCCAACCCACAAAGCCTGTTTCATTAAGCTCCAATAGTTTCCTCGGAACTTCAAGACGAGTTCTTGCGTGAGAATTTTCGTGAAACCAAATCAAAGAATGTCTCCGGACCGTGACATGTAGCTGCTACTTACATAAATTACATGTATAGTCTCAAATGAATGACAAATACAAGTGACTGGAGAAAAAATTAATGCCCAGATCCTTTCCTGCTAGGTCCTGAAGCCAACATGGATGCATCACCAGTAGCAGAAACCTGACTTCCGACAACAGCGTTCTTTACATTCTTCCGAATCGGAAAGAACTCTTGATTTTGCTTACGATCAATCGAAGTTTGGTCATTTGTCTCGGATTTAAGGGTTCTACAATCCACAATGGTTGGATTTGCAAATAGAAGGAAGACCGCCAAGACCATTGAGACAAAGAAGAAGCGTCTCATTATTGTTGGGTCTTGGTGGTATGAAATGTAAGTTTGGTGACTAGTACTAATAATATATGACCAAGAAGACGCTTTTGAAATGTTCCCTGGAAGCAAAAAAGTGGAGGTCCTTTATTACTAATTTTTATGGTATTGAGGCAAAGAATGGAGGTGATTAAGTGTTGATTTTTGGAATCTCCACTGCATAAGGTACCGATCTTATTCCTTAATAATTAAAACAAAGGGGACGGTTTTGGTGGCAGAGGACGGGAAAGGGCTTTTTGGAAGTGGGACCTTAATTGAAATGGAGCATTTGACTCCAAAAACAGTACTTTGCAAAGTGTTAATACGAGGTGCTAAGTTCCAATCTCCACCACTCTAATGTTTCCCTTTCACATTTTGCCCTTTTTTTATGCTTTTTCCTTTGACTGCAAAATGAGGTTGCCAGTTTTCGTATGCAAGAGGTGCAGCAGTAGATTTTGCTGCATAATTTTGATATGTTCTGCTCTTGTTACTACTTAATACCAAAAGTTTTAGTACCATATATTATTACGATCTTTTTTTTGTCCAAAATATTATTACGAGTTTAATTCAATGGAATAGCTCAAAAGAAAATGAACATTGTTAAAGATCGAGGAACTTGATAAGATTTAAATTCAAACCTTATAAAGTGTAAAATTTTCTTGAATCAACTCTCAAGTCTCTCAGAGCGAATGAAAATTAATCTAATAGATACAAATTGAAATAATAGACATGAGATTTAAACACGTCATAGTATAAAGAAAATATAGTTAACAATATGTGAGTAAGTTTCTCAATAGTGATTTTACAAAAAAAAAAACTATTTCAATGTTATTAATCAATTTAATTAGATTAAAAGACGACCCAAATGGAGGAGGAAGTAATGTGATTCTTGACACCAATCTAGGGGAAAGGAAGAGACTAGAAAGAGTAGGAACAATTGACATTAGGGATACAGCAAATGAAAGGAAGCAATCCACCAACACTGATCAAATGCCTGCTTTTAGAGTTTAAACACTATGTGTGCTCCAAATTTCATGTGTTATTCATATCCACCATTCAGCTATCGTCCTTTTTGTTTCCCTTTCCGCTTTTCTTTTGCTCCCGTCTTTTTTGCAATTTACTTCCAAAACCAACGGTGTTAATCTAAATAGATCAATACTCCTACAAAATCCATATGGCATGCTCATGCTTTATTCCTCATTTTCAATTTTTTTTGACGATTATACTCTTATCGAAAATTAAACCTTCGGTTTTTAAATTTTTGAAAACAAATTTAATATTATTAGACTTCGAGACAGACTGTTAATTAGTTAATAAACAAATTATTTATTTATTAGACACCATTTGAGATTTATTTAAATCGTGGGTGCAATATTATATAGGGAGTTAAAGAAAGAGAATCTCCATGAATGGAGTGAAAAGGAAGAAAAAAAAATCTCCAACCCGGATGGAAGGAAGGGTGGGAGGGAATGAGTTGAAAAGCCTTGGGGCGGCATAAAGAATGAAACATTGGATAATGTCACACCCATTGTTACGAAAACCGGACTGACCGGCGAACCGGATCATGACCGGCCCGAGTCACTCTACTAGTTCGGACATGCATCAATCCGGTCATTAAACTGGAAAACTATCCGGTTGAACCGAAAAATCGGTGAACTGTCCGGTTTTTGTAAAACCGGTTGGTTTAAAAAAATAATTTTTTTGAAATTCTTTAGCCTTTTCATAGGTTCACTTGCCGAGTCCGTCCTTTTACAGTCACACACCGAATCCAACCTTCTTTTCATACAAACACCCACTCAATCTCTACCACGGGCATGGTTACTTGGATTTTTTCTCCACATTTCTTGCCTTTGTTGTTCTCTAATCTCTACTTGGTACTTCATCACCTAAACTTCACACTCATTTCAATTAGGTTTATAGTTCCAATTTTCAAATTCAAAATGTGCTCTTAACATTGCTAAACAATAAACATTTAGGTCTGACAAACCTACTCCAATTTTCAATAAGTAAAGAATTTATTATCTCAAGCTTCATTATCAGCTAAAAGAACTCATAATTTTGTTAATACATTGATGTTGAATATTCCATTTATGTTAACAGATTCATCAAATTCTGAGTAAAAAGAAAAACAGATTCATTAAATTTACGGTAGTGTTTGGCTACATTATTTATAAATGAGTACAAAAATACTATTCAATACTAAAATATCTCTTAAAAACTAAAATATGCTATATGCTAAAGAGTTTTACATCAAACAAGCATGTTGATAGTATATATTAAGAAAGATACACATGTTATATACTTGCTTTACCAAACAAATCTGAAGTGAATTAATTTTGGATTTGTTAAAAAAATAATAAATTTTAGTATAAACAGTCACCTCTGCCCACTCCAGAAATCCATTTTTTAACAAAATCTGACATAATAAAAAACGACAACGTTATCCTTTATTAATAGCAACGAAGCTTAATTATTGATGAACAACGTTCTTTACCTTATCCACTTGATCCTACAGGTCCAAACAAAGCATAATAAAAGTTGTTATTCTAAGATGAATTTCTAACAACTTCACTAATAAAGTGATCAATATTCCTATCAGAAGAACCGCCACTTTCCACAGCCTTCTTAGCAGCCTCCTTCAACAGCAAAGCCCTTTTCTTCATTTCTTGTGACTTGTTTGTGAACTCACCAATGCACCTTTCCACTTCTTCTGCACTTGCAATT
>CAODLS012025168.1:0-11314 GCA_948243855.1 Flueggea neowawraea
GAATAGACATATTTGAAACATCAAAAATATCAAAAAAAGGATAAGACAGGTGGCAAAACTTATGGAGCACGCTTCTAAACTTCGAGAGGTTGTGAGTCAAGAGGAGAGGTCTTCGAAACAAGCTACTCGGAAAGGAGTAAATGTGGAGAGATTAGGAGCACCCTTCCACGACGACACACAATGAAACGTGGAGCAATTTACGGAGCACATGATCAAAGTGGAGGCGTGGACAGATTTTTGGGGAACACGACCAAAAAAAATATGGGATTCCTCGGATATGGAAGCGTAGGGAAGAACATGGCTATCTGGATAGGCAAAAATCAAGTATAAATGGGGGAATCACTACAGGACAAACACATAACCAACAATTTTCATTATCTTTATTTTCATTCAGCAAGTTTCTTTTAGTAGCACAACCGTTCCCTTTTGTAATTCAAAGGCTTGAATTCGTCTTGTTTGCATTGACCATGGTCTCGATTGGTTCTTTTGAGTCAAATGTAAGCTCAAGAGTTCTCTCTTAGATTTAATTTCAAGTCATTTGTCTTTATTCATTATTTGTTATATTCATTAAATTAGCATGTTTTAAAGTCCTAGTTCGTTAGGCAGAACCGAACCCTATAATTTTTCATCCTTTCGAATCTCGTGTCAACGACTGTTAGGCTTTTCGAGGAATATATTTCAAGAACAGTTTTTGGCTACCACAGTGAGAGACATGGCAAGATGTGTTACATGAAATGCCACGAATCTGGAAAAGGGTTCCCGCCAAGAGGGGTCCCTTCTTCACGGTCCTTCGATAGCCATTTGGGAAATTGAAGGATCTGAAAGCTCTGATACACAGGATCCTATGGTCGTACACTACACGGTCTTACACCAATAGATCCCTGATTTTTCAAAAAAGGTGAATGACAAGCTAGAAAAGATGTTTCAGACCCATAAAAAGGATATAGGGGATCACATTGATAAGCCGGTGGCCTATCCTACTCTGAAGGCGAGTCAGGTTGCAGCTGAAGCGACCTAAGATCAAAATATATATGTAACGACCCTAACAAGTAAGCAATCTAAGGAATTCATAAGGCAAGCCAACAATTGATATACACAGGTATGACGTGACGGTCAGCACATCGTAGGGGAAATCATTTGTGCCACAATTTGGACGTACACCTCGGGAAAGAAATTGCGAAGGAGGTTTAAATTGTGATCAAAGCTGGGGCAGTAAAAGTAAAACGCTTCATGATCAGTGAGGATCCAAAAAACCTTTTGGGAGTAACTCCTGTGAGAGCCTCGGAGGCACATTTAGGCTATCCTTCGATAGTAACCAGTGCGACATACGAGCCCACACCCCCGACGTACTCTACTAGGGTGATTCCAATTGTGAGCGTGAACCTCCAAAATAGTTCACACTTTAGGCATACAAGCGATGGAACCTTAAACCCAGGATTAAATGGCATTAGTGTTCTTTCACTTCCGATGTCAATTCCTCTTATCACCCTACCAACTGTCTTCCTGATGAATGCGTCTGTCCCTTTTGTTGGAGGGCCATTAGGAGCTTCAGGAGAAAAAAGTCTTGATTCCATATCAATATGGTCCTTCTATTGCCTATCTGAGTTTGGTTGTGCCACATTCAGCGTATAGAGTGCAACCTTATAGAATACTTGGTTCAGGGGGACATCCTGCTCATTCGGGGACACAACCCTATGAAAGACTAGTACCAGCAGCACAACCTCATTTGGGGACACAAACCTATGGATGCTCAGTCTCGGGAAGTCAACCTCCAAATCATTCGGGGACATAGCATTACAAAGGTCTGACCTCGGGAGGTCAACTCCCAACTTATTCAAGAGCACAACTTCCGTTACCCCCTGGGGCTCAGCCGCCACCTAGGGTGACTCAAGAGGCAGTGGCCAATATAATCAAACACATGTTTAGCCTACAACATCAGCATGTAAATCGTCCAGTTTATCGCAAACTGTATCTCGATTACATCGATAGGGACTACAACTTTCCTTGCGGTAATAAAATTTATGAGTTAGCTCTGTTCTCAAGAGATGACAAAATTTTCGACCTCAAACATGTTACCCGCTTTACTTACTAGTGTGGTGAAATTTTCAGAAATGATTTTGTGAAGTTGAGATTGTTTCTAAGTTCTCTCACACGAACCGCCTTTAACTGGTGCTTCAACCTCTTACCGAATTCTATTTTTATTTGGTGGGATATGCAAAATGTATTCCAGGCATAGTTTGCTCAGAGTGACCCATGAACTTCAATAGGAGACCTGGAAAGGTTAAAGCAAAAGGCTAGGGAAACGATGAAAGAATTCTTGACCAGATTCTGACAGGCCCGAATTCGTTGTCAGATCAACCTTCCCGAGAGAGAATTCCTTTTAATCGTATAGGACGGTCTAAACTTTGAGTTACGAAAGAAATTCGAAGGCATGGTGTTCCAAGACTTGTATGAATTAACATAGAGGGCATCTTGGTTCGAAAGCATCCTCAAGGAAGAAGGCGTAAGGAAAAGTACGACCATTGGAAGCTACTATCAGGAGATCGCACCTACCGACATTCTAGCAGAAGCAATCGAATATGCGAACAATACTATGATCGAGGTCGATGTAGTCGAATAAGTCAAAAAGAAACCTTTGGTGTGTGATCATTTGGCCAAGAAAATTGCTCAGCCTCCCGTGAGCCTCAAGTCTAAAGAAAACATAAAGTATTCTTTTGACTTAGACAAGGTCGATTTGTTCTTTGATTGACTCTTGGAAAATAAGAGAATCCAGTGCAAAGGCAATCACAAACTTCCTTCAAACGAGGAGCTTCGAGGGAATAAATTTTGTAAATGGCACAATTCATCGTCACATTCGACGAACAAGTGTATTATTTTTTGCAATGTAATCTAAGACTTGGTAGAGTCAAATGAGTTACAGCTACCTAATTCACGGGAAGTGATGGGGATTGATGGTAATCCCTTCCCGCAAAATATAGAATGTGATCGATCTGTTCCCTTATGTGCAGACAAATTTTGGAATCACGAAGGCCACTCGGATGGCGCTATTCAATCGACTGTTGGATATAGGCATGCTTAACTTCCCACGCATTTAAGATTCCTCTCTTGATGCAATTTGCAGACGACATCTTTCGGATCTCCACACCACTGACAAGTGCCATGATTTTAACGATTTTCTGAACAAACATCGGGACTATAGTTGGTATAACTTGTCAAACAAATAAGAGGTGACACTTGGCCTAGGATGATATGGAGGTCTCAGTGTGGCTACCAGACTGCCACATTGAAATCCTTTTACCCAGGGATCGATAAGTTATGAACGCTATCACATATGGTAGAAGCATGAATGTGGGAAACATGTCAAGTTATGCTCGCACCCACGAGGGAAAGCCTCAGTCATCGAGCAAATCAGGCACCTTGAGGCATTTCACCCTAGAGGATGGGCTTTTGCAACCCATGTTCAGAAAGGCTGAGGGAGATGGTGCTAACACACCAAGTGGTTTGGAATGTGCGTCGACCTGGCGAGCATAGAGAGCACATGTATGAGCGCACCCAACACTTCCTAGATGCTCAATATGCTGATCCTTAGCTACCCAGTATGCCTCTCCTCGAGCCATCTGGTATGTTGCTCCTTGAGCTACCCAATACGCCAGTCCTCGACCATTCAAGAAAGAGATAAGGAACTAGACCGCATAAGAAAAAGCAACCAGTAATTGAGATTTCTAGTTCAAAGCCACAGAAGTTTTGGAAACCTCGACACCCTAGAGTCGTGGTTTGGAAGGAGGTTAAAGCTCTAAAAAACAATCCCTAAGAAGAAAGAACGAGACTTTCAATCCCACCAAGCTGGGTAAGTCACAGAGGAGAAGGTGGTACTGACACCTGGCGGTGCTCTGGAAGTAGGTAGTGATGATCCCAGCGGAGCAAGTTTGGGAGGATCCCCTCACGAAGGACGAAAACCCAAATGGTCATTTGGCCATCGACAAGACACCCTGGGAGATAGATTACGAGTATGATTTATCGGAGAGTGATTTTAAAGTCATCCTTGATGATTTTCCCCCTCTCGAGGGTTCCAAGGTAGTCGAATGCAATATGGCGTTGACATTGCCCGCTGGTTATAAGGCTTCGCCCGACCAGTCGACAACTCGATTTGAGGATGTAGAAGATACGACGGCTCCCACAGCTGAAGTAGCGATGGTTGAGAAGAAAGATTATGACACCTTAAGCAAAATGCCAGGTAATTTATTCGGTATTAAAAACTATATATATCTAAGGGATTTAGCCTTAAGCCTTTGTACGTGAAGGCAACGATTAACAGAGTCCTCGTAGGCCAAGTTCTAGTCGATAAGGGTGTAGTCGTAAATTTGTTGCCTCTCAAAATTCTCTCCACGGTTAACAAAAGAGTCTTTGTCGCCCCATCAAAGTAGGGACAAAAGAGTCTTTGGCAGTCTTCTATGTCGTTGATATGCATCCATCATTTAACACCCTGATCGGTCGAGATTAGTTGCATCGAAATATATGCGTCCCCTCGACTCTGCATCAACGAATTATGTTTTGGAATGGAGAAAAAATTGAAACTGTTTATGTTGACTCTGATGAAAAAAATGTCGAGTCTTATATGATTGATGTTGTCATTCTAGGTGGTGTGCTCATACCATTTTTGGAAAAATCATAGCTGTCAAGCAGTGAATGAGACACCACTAGTCGAAGTACCTTAAGGAGAAGCTAGCAATGAGAGGACACTCTTTCCATCACAGTCAATACCCTAGGAACTTGGGAACGAGGATAAAGATGTGGTTTTTATTGAGGATGACACCACATCAGAGGATTTCGTCAATTCTCTATTTGATGAAAATCCCGAAGAAGAAATGTTGGAAAGTACCATTCGAGTACACCAAGTGATGGTCATAGAGCGAGGACAACGAAAACATCATTGAAAACTCATTTTTGATGAATAAGTCCTACATGGACTTAGAAGGCATGACAATCATCAAAGACTCCATGCAACAGTCATTGGTCCTTACGACTTAAGCATTGATTAGTGATTCAAGGTGATCCACTGCTGGCGACATGTGCGAGTTGGGCTGCATTGAGGAAGTACCAACGGAGCATCGTGAAGATGGATGGGCAACACTATCTTTGGCTCACAAGGCTAAAGATATCAAACCATAAGTATGAGATCCCATCGAAGAAGTTAACCAAGAAGTTGACAATACTTTTAAAAATGATTTAGTCAAACTTCTCAGGGAATATAAAGATTGTTTCGTATGTGAATACTTTCAAAGGGGCGAGACTAATTCGGTAGGCACCACGAAGAATGACTGGCGAAATTGTGGCTTTGATACAACAAGAGATTTAGAAACTTCTCAAGGCAGGCTTCATATGGATATCCAAGTACGTCAAATGGATTTCAAATATTGTACTGGTCAAAAAGAAAAATGGCAAAATTCAGGTTGGTATAGATTTTCAGGATCTCAACTGTATTACCCCTAAAGATGAATACTCTATGCCAGTTGCTAATATGCTTATCGATAAGATGGTTGGATTTTAGGTATTCTTCTTTATTGATGACTACTCAGGATACAACTAAATCTACATGGTTGAAGAATACATGCATAAAACAACCTTCCAATGTCTTGGATCTCTCATAATGTATAAGTGGATCGTCATGCCTTTTGTTCTAAAAATGCAGTAGCCACGTATCAACAAGCAATGGATGTGATTTTTCATGATTTATTGGAAAGTTGTCGAGGTGTACATCGATGACATAATAGTCAAGTCGATGAACAACGAAAAACACTTCGAGGATTTAAGTCGTACATTCTGATGAATGAAAACTCATGGTTTAAAGTTGAATCCTTTCAAGTGTGCTTTCGGGGTATTGGTAGGAAACTTCTTGGGTTTCTTGGTCCACAACCGAGAAATCGAGGTAGATAATAATAAGGCCAAAAAAATAATGGCTGTTAAGCCTCATCAAACAAAAAAGGAGCTATAAAGCTTCTTGGGGAAAATAAATTACCTAAGGTGTTTTATCTCTAATGTTGTAGAAAAAAAAGTGTATATTCTCCCCACTATTAATTGCAAGGAATCGAGAGTTCGTGTGGAATGCAGACCATCAAGAGGCTTTCGAAGCCTTGAAGGCATACCTATCGAAGCCACCAGTTATGGTTGCATCGGTCCCAGGGAAATCACTCAAATTGTACATCGCGGCAGGGAAAGAATCAATCGAGTGCTTACTGGTACAAGATAATGAGACAGGACAAGAAGGGGCCATCTTTTATCTAAGTAGAAGTTTGAACAATGCCTAATGTAACTATCTTTTTGTGGAAAAATTATGTTTAGCATTGTATTTTGCTTAAATAAAATTAAGGCATTATTTTCTTGTCTATATCTTTTTTGTCATTGCACAATCCGACATATTGAAATTTATGTTAATGAGTCCATTGCTCAAAGGCTGAATTAGTAAGTGGATTTTGGCCTTAGTTTAGTTTGATCTCGTTTACGTTTCACAAAAATCAGTAAAGGGACAAGAATTAGCCAAATTTCTCACAGAGCACCTAAGCTCTGAGAAGATAGAACTTCCTCTCAAAATAGCCTATCTCAGTTTGGTACCTTGGAAGTTATATTTCGATGGCTCTAGTACGAAATATGGTCAAGGGATAGGTGTAGCCTTGGTTTCCCTAAAAGGGATACCAACACAAGTATCCTACCAACTAATCGAAAAGTGCACCCATAATCGAGCCGAGTATGGAGCCTTAATTTTAGGACTCAAACTCGCTTAGGAGCAAAATATTCATGACTGGAAAATTTATGGAGATTTGTAGTTGTTCGTCCACCAAGTAATAAGGAAGGCCAATTGTCATGATGAGGTCCTCGAAAAATGCCTCCAACCAGTCAATGAGTTGCTTGCAGTTTTCGATGGCCATCAGTTCCAACACATTCCACGTTCCACGAACTGGATGGCAAATGAGCTGGCCCAGCTAGCTTCCCGATACCATCTATTACATCCGATCCTGGGAAAGAATTTAACGATGGAATCTAGGGTTCTCTTAGACGAAACCAGGATCGTCAAAGTTTGCAATACAATTTTACATCGAACAAGTGATTGGCGCGAAGAGCTTATAAATGCCATAAAAATCCATCCCACATCAGGAGGAATTCTCATCTAAGGCAACTGATGCAAAATTACACCGTAATCGAAGAGGAGTTATTTTGGAAAGGAAATGATGAGGTATTGTTACTATGTGTCTATATCGATGAGGCACTTCGAATCATGGCCGAGATGCACCATGGGTTGTGTGGTCTACACCAAATTTGTGAGAAAATGGCATGGTTAATTCAACGACATGGTTTTTGTTGCCTTCTGTACGCCAGGATTGCATTACGATGGCCAAAGGTTGCACATCTTGCCAAAAGCATGGAAACATCCCTCAAGTTTTGGCAGTTGAGCTCTATTTGGTTGTCAATTTATGGCCTTTCCGAGGATGGACCATGGATGCTATCAGAGAGATACATCTTAAATTGTCTCGAAGACACTCATATGTGTTGGTAGCTATTGACTACTTTACCAAATGGGTGGAGGCCATTCCTTTGAATGAATTATGTAGAAAGAAGCAATCTGGTTCATCCAATAGCACATCATTTATAGGTTCAGGTTGCCTCAGTCCATTATGTTAGATCAAGCCACTGCATTCAATGGCGAACATGTCCTATCGTTTGCCAGTGAATATGGCTTCGAGATCATAACTTCTACTATTTATTATACTATGGCTAATGGGCAGGCGGAATTGACGAACAAAATCATTAAGAATAACATCATGTACATGATCTCGAACAACCCAAGGGAGTGGGATGAATTATTTCAAAGTACCTTATGGGCTAATTGAGTCAGTTTAAAAATAGGTACTGGAACTAGTCCCTATCAATTGACGTAAGGGCATAAAGAAGTGTTACCCTTCAAAGTCGTGGCACAATTGCAACGGGTGGCAAGACAAAATGAGTTCGTGCGTGTAACAAAAAGGTCAAAAACGTGCAAGGGGACCTCATATGGGAAGTGGTGCTTCCTCTGCCAAGGAAGGATCAGTGACTCGAAAAGTGGTCACCAAATTGGAAAGGGCCCTTCTGTGTGAAAAAAACGTATTCTAGGAATGCATACTTGTTAGAATCCATAAAGGGAATTCTCCATTATCGCAGTATCAATAGGTAATACTTAAAACGATATGTCCCCTCGATATGGGAGGCCAATCAAGAAAATTTGAAGGCTAAGTTCCCCGAGTGAACAATCAGGATTATAAAAAATTTTCATTCATTCCATATTCAAAAATGATAATAATAAAATATATAAAAAAAGGATCCAAAAGTACAAAATGAGTTATGCTAGGTATCGGGAGGAATGCGTCGTATCAAATTGAGAAGATGTCGTGAATGGGTCTCCATTAGCAATCTGGTCTTAGAGCATTGTTCGGTGGTATGTGCCCTCGATTTTTGATTCTGGATTTC
Source organism: Flueggea neowawraea (assembly GCA_948243855.1). Taxonomy (NCBI): domain Eukaryota; kingdom Viridiplantae; phylum Streptophyta; class Magnoliopsida; order Malpighiales; family Phyllanthaceae; genus Flueggea; species Flueggea neowawraea. The sequence goes on from CAODLS012025168.1 coordinate 8,497, forward strand.
TTCCTCTACCAAGGTCGTTTGGCCTACTGCCCTCACAACCTTTTCTTTCAGCTCTTTGGCCTTTTTCTGCACTTTGGCAAGTCTCTTCTAAAGTTTGGCTTCATGCGTATAAGCCTTAGTAAGTTCGGCTACAGTCGTTGAGTTTCGGCTACGACGTGTTCCAACTTAGGTCTTAAGATCTGGGTTCCTCCCGTTCAGCACGCTTAAGCTATCGGGAGAACTGAGGGTGAGTTTAACGATATCTTTGGTCCTTGCCTCGAAAACCCACCGTTCGTATTTCCTCGAAAGTTTGCACGAGCTAATTCGAGGAGACCGGTAGTAGTTATTGAAAAGATCATGTCACAAAAGATGCCCAGGTTTAGAGAAGTATCCAATAGAGACTCCATAAACATGGCTGGAGAGAGGACATAGGTTGCCAAAAATTTAGAAGGAGTAGTAATCGGAGGGGCAAGTTGTTCCTCGGCACCAGATGGTTGTTCGGCTGGTGGCTCATTGACCCCTTGTCGATGGCCAGCTAACTCCTCTGTAACCAGTTGTTGACACTCGATCGACTCTCCTCTGACCTCTTGATGTTCCCGAACGGTTGTTCCTTGGTCGTCTGGTGCTCAACTGGTTGTTCCACGACCTCATGTAATTGCTCGACTGTCTGCTCGTCAAACCCCCATAAATTTGTCTTTGAAATAACTGACATTGCAATAGTTGTCTTCATATTTACACTTTCATCACTATTAGAGGAAGACTTGAAACTTTAGAGCGTCAAGGTTGCAGAGGTCTACTGTCGACGGTCCTCTCGACAAATGGGCTTTGCAATAAAACAATGATTAAGAGGTTGACACAACGAAGTATGATTGAAGTTACAATGAACGAACCTGGGGTCTTTTCATGAAGGGCATGACCTTATTCCCGACTGATGGGGGGCATAACGGTGGCTGCTTCCTTGACTCGAGTAACTTCACAGGGAGACGGATAGGGCTGAGCACGGGTCCTGGAGATCCGAACGGAACCGAAATCAAAACAACCGTTGACTTTTGACTTTTGCAGAACCGAATCGTCCCAAAATTTTTATTGGGGATGGTTCTGGATCTTAAGCAATACCCGAACCGAGAACTGTCTCAAACCGTACTGAACCATCCCGAACCGAAAAACTGAAACTAGAACCGAAAAAAATAATTATATATATATGGACAATTATATATATATATATATATGTGTGTGTGTGTGTGTGTAATTGTTCATATATATATATATATATATATATATATATATATATATATATATATATTTATCATATATATATAAACTAGGACTGAGCACGGGTCCTGGAGGTAACCGAACCGAATAGAACCGAAACCGAAAAGAACCATTGACTTTTGACTTTCTCCGAACCAGAATTTTTTTGGTTTGGTCTAGGTCTTAAGCAAAGCCCTAACCGAACCGAGATCCGAACCGAATTAGATCCAACGGAACCAAGAACCAAATAGGTGTCTATATAATCATAGGTGTTCAAAAGTATACATAGTTGTTCAATAGATGTCTAATTAGATGTACACTAGTGTACATAGGTGTTCATATAATTATAGGTGTACAAAGGTGTACGAAAGTGTACAATTATACGTAGGTGTTCATAGATGTACAAATGTGTATATAGGTGTATGAAGGTGTTCAAATGTGTACAAAGATGTACAAAGGTGTTCAAAGGTGCTAAAAGGTGTACATAGGTGTTCACAAGTGTTCATAGTTGTTCAAAGGTATTTAAAAGTGTACTAAGTGTTCATAAGCATATAAAGGTGTTCAAAGTTGTACATAGGTATTCAAAGTTCGGTTTGATTTTATATACATTGAACCAATGTGGTATATATGATTATTTGTTTTACATGTAGAGTGTCTTTGAATACATTGAATGAATGTGGTATATCTATCGAATTTATATATTTTTATTAGATGTGATTATTCTATTTATACTTGCATTATCATTAAAAATTGCTATAAATTTATTTCCTATAAAAAAATTTATTACACACAATATTGTAAGTATAGTAGTATAATATATCAATGCGTATTTTTTTATATGTTATGATTTTTTAAAATAAAACAAATTAATTTTTTATTAGAGTAAAATTGAAATTAGTAAACAATTCTTTAATGGCTTCAAAAGGAGCTTGAGTGAAGTTTTCTTGGCCATATGGTCCTTCACTCAAGCTCCTTTTGAACAGAATAGGTTTGGTGTTGGCTCATTTGAACCGAACATGAGGTTTCATTTGTTGAAGTTGAAATATTTAGAAAAAAATAGAGAATCGAACTGGAATTAATCCATTGTAACCAAACTGAAATTTTTTAATTCAACTGAAATGAAATTTTGGAGCTATGAATTAGTTACGGTTTTGGAGAAAATAAAATCTTTGAAGTTCGATTTAATTTTGGAGATCTTTAAATTTTCGAACCAAACAGACCGGACCCATACTCACCCCTAATGTAAACAAATATATATATATGAACAATTAATTATATATATATATGAATAATTATATAGTTCATATAATCATAGGTGTTCAATAGGTGGTGTCTACATAATCATAGATGTTTAAAAGTGTACAAATGTATACATATTACGTAGTTGTTTAATAGGTATCTATATAATCATTGGTGTTCAATAGGTGTACAAAAGTATACATAGTTATTCAATAGGTGTCTATATAATCATGGTGTTTAATATGTGTTTATATAATCATAGCTGTTCAAAAGATGTACAAATATATACATAGTTGTTCAATAGGTATCTATATAATCATAAGTGTTCAATAGGTGTACAAAAGTATAC
>CAODLS012025242.1:0-16846 GCA_948243855.1 Flueggea neowawraea
CAAAAATGAACAGCGTACAGCTTCAAATACGAGAAAGCAGGAAAATTATTTTGCTCGCTCACCGCACCGGCTGTTGATTGTAGTGATTCTTCTCCTTTTTCTTTGCAGCAGCAAGCCTTGCAGCTCGTGCAGCAGCCTCACCAGCCGCGGCTCGTGCAGCTGCATCCATCTCTTTACTAGACTTCTTCTTCTTCATGGAAACCACTTTCTTCAAACGTTCTTTAACATCAGTCGCTTCTACAGGAGCAGTTTCCTCAGCATCGTTTCCACCATCTGCACCATGGGATTGGTCATGCGATTCACTTTCCTCCTTTGTAGACTTTTCCTTCTTTTTCTTCTTTTTCGCACTTTTGTTCTCCCCAAGGGCATTTTCCTTCTTTTCCACTTCACCGTTTTTTTCCAATTTCTTCTCTTGCGCAGCGCCTGCAAATAGTATAAAGTTATTAACATAATGAAACAAACAGATAACCAGCTGTTGACAAACAGGACAAGCTCATTAAGTCCACCGGTAAACAAGAGGTACAGAGTAAACACACGACCCATGCTGCAAAGCAAACCCAATTTGAATGTAAATGAATTCAAGAACAAACTGTTCACTAGTACACAACTTCTCAGGCATTAAAAATGAAAATAAAAATTTTTATGCTAAATTCAGAAAGACAAAAAGGAAACTCGACAGGTGTGTATATAGAAAGAATTGTGTTACCATGGCTGTCATCTTGGCCACTGGTCTCCTGTTTGGTATATCCCAATTCAGCAAGAACAGCATCAAGTTCTTCAAGGCCCTTTTTTTTCAATTCTTTTTTTGAAAGCTGTCTTTCTGTATCTTTCTGTGTCGAAGATGATTCAGCAGGCTTCTTAACTACTGGCTCTGGCTCTACAAATGCCTCAGTTTCATGTTCATTTTCATGTTCTTCTTCAACATCATCATCAATATAATCAAGACCTTCTTCACTTTCACCTTCCTGTAGTACAGAAGCAAATAGTTCTAAGAAATATGTATTGAAACTCTGAGGTCAAGGAACATCAATTACATGATATAAAAACAGAATCATAAACCAAGTCTCATTTATTTTAAGGCAAAATGACAACAATGTGAACATTATCAACCTAGATGTCATTTCCAGCAGATACAAAGAATAGTTAATTAAAAACCTTCCCCCATTGATAATTTACCTTGTCTGCCATATCAAATATATTTTTGGGAAGCAGAAAATATATACCAATCTAATGGTCTGTAATTATAAAGTGAGATCAAAAGACACAAGGTTTAAATTAATTATTCATGCAACACTTTTCCATTTAGAATAAACTCAAAACTCTTTTATTCTACCTTAAAGTACATGCTTCAATACTCAGGCAGAAAAGGTCAATCCTCATTTTGACTAACAATGTAACAATAATAACAGAATGAGCAACCACCATATCTTCACCTACAGGCAATCTAGGACCAGAACATTCGTTACTCCAAAATGCAGTCCAACTCAACAGATGCTCTAACTACATCACATATAAATCGAGTACTGAGACATTATATTGTTTTCTCAATTCTACTACTGAATTGACAGAATCACAGAATGTCTACATAGGAAGTCTACATTTAATATTCATCACCTTTTTTCTAAAAAGCTACAAAAAAAATTTCCTTCCTCCTTTTCCTAATGATTTCTGATTATAGCCAAAAAACTATATCCAGAGAGTTGCAACTATGGAAACATCACATTTACTCATAAAAAATCATCAGATCACAAGGGGAAAACATGATACAGCCTATAAATGATAATTATCTTCCATGTCATTAGACAATTGTTTGAATATACATGGCATGGCTTAAGTCCCAATCGTCCTTATAGGATAAGCAGTCATTTCTACCCTTGCTATTTCTCATATCAGCAAAAAGGGAAGTTAATGTTAAAATCACTTGGCTACAAGTATATTTATAATCTAGATGTTTCCAATGTCAAAGCCATTACAAAAACGACAGAAAAAAATGCGTGAAGCAGTAGTCACAACATGGTACACAAAACGTGGAAATCATCTTGGTATGACCAGACATTCCTTATGAATATAAGACAATAAAAGGAAATTCCTCACAACTCATTGAGATTTGCAATCATCAGTTATTTAACTCTTTCTTACACCTATGCAAAAGGGTATAATGGACACGGTTGATTACTGCTACAAATTTGGATTAATCTAGAGAATAAAATACGTCATAACCATCAACAAGCTAATTCATTTATTTGATGCAGAAAGCACAAAATTCATACCACAAATAACTTATGTCAGGCTTAGTTAGCGAAAACCCATTGCCGCCTAAACATGAACAACAGAACTGCAAAACTTTCCAGAAATAGATATAAGCAACCAAGCAAGTGCAGAAATCCACTACATTGCCATTTTATTAGGAAAAGAAGATAAACGTCACCGCAAATAAATGCTTGAAAACGACCAACACCTTCAAAAAAAACACACATTTAATTGCATTCTAATTTTATAAGCTTTCTATTGGACTTCAATGAACCGAATGCAAGAATCAGTACTTCACATAGCCTCATTAATTTCTATAACCTAGTTCTTTCGAACCACAAAAAAAAACTAACTTACTAGGAGGTTTTATGCTAAATTTGTTAGTCCTAGGACGTAGCATCATCCAATCTCTTAATTGTTGGTCTCAAACTTCAACAATATCACTCAACCAACTCAAATAACACCCAATACACATAAAAAGTCAGATCCTCGAAACAGAAATACGAATAACAGCAAAAGAGCAAAAAGCTTACATCCTCAGTCTCCTTATTTTGTTTAGAATCATCGGTGGATGCGGCGGCCCAAACAGATGGTGGAGGAGCGGTGGTGGCGTAGTAATCGTCATCGTCGTCGTCATCAACGTCAGCCCATGATTTGGCGGTGAGAGGAGTCGGGGCCCAGAAAACCTCCTTCTCCCGAGTCTCCTTATCCTTTCTCGATTTGGACTTGGAGGAATCTCCTTCCTTATCCTTATCCGATTTCTTCTTCTTCTTCAGAGAACCAAGCGCCGCGAACACATTGGTGCTGTTCAGAACCACCGACTCGTCTCTCCTCGTCCCGCCTCCCACCATTTCCCTAACCAGACACTCTGTGGAGGATACAATCACTTCTCGGCAAGGACAAAATTGGAAATTTCAAGACAAGTGGGTGAGATATCTGGTGGGGAAACTGATCTTTTCTCTTTTTCCTACTCTTTTGGGAAGAAGAATTTGCAGAGTAAATTCTCGGCGGACAAGAAAGAACAAAGAATGTACGGATTAATGGTGGCTTGTGGCTTCCTGCGGGGAGAGGATGGCAGGATGGGGAATGGGTATTTAGGGCTCTCTGTGTGCAAGTAACGGACGGAATCACAGATTCGCAGGTATGACGCTGTGTTTAGGTGTCACTCATTGGGCCAATGTCAGTTCTCAGCCCATTTTTGGAGGATGTAAGAGCCCGCCCTTAAAAATTAAGGCCTCGTATGGGCTTGGAATTTTTGGTCCATGGTTCGATTTGGCCTCTAAATAGGGCCAACAATAACATTGAATATCTTTTTGGTTAATTGTATTTTGGCTCTTAGATATTTAGAATGGATATTTCAAACTGTTTAGAAAGCTATGATATGTTTTTCATTTTGGCTCATATCTTAGATATAACGTTATGAGATTTTATGTAAGAAATTATAATGAGACAACATGTTTTATGGATGATATTATGACAGGATATAAATATGTTTTTGATGAATTAAGCAAGTTATTAATTTGAGTTTGGTTATATAGCAGGTATACGAAGTGAGTGTATTGTCACCTTATTGTTAGATATCGGTGTGACATATCATATCAAAAGTATATGTTTTTATGGTTTCTATTTATCATTTATAAAAATAAAATTTATTGATAGTTGATAACCAAATAATAAAGTTGTAGTGTCACGCTCCCACATCACCTAGGAGTCGAGGTCAATGGTCGCTTATAAGGACATTCCTCCTTCAAACCACTAAGACGTCTTTCCAGGGGACAAAAAGGCTTCATAAGCCCAGAGCAGACAATACATCAGTAGATGGACCTAACACAAGATTCTCAAGGGACATCGTCCACAATAATAGGTGTTGTCTGTGAAAACGCGACGAAAAAGTCGTCTATTTAAATCTGTGTTTCCAAGCCCCTTAGCCTTAACTAGAGGGTTATTATAATGTCATGGTCTCATATCGCCTAAGAGTCGAGCCCATTGACACTTATAAGCATCTTTTTTCTTCAAACTACTGAGATGTCTTTTCAGGAACAAAATAGTAAGGGCTCATAAACTCAGAGCGGGCAATACCTCAGTGAGTAAACCTAACGCGCGATTGTCAAGGGACATGGTCTACAACAAAAGCAATAAATTAGGAATATTCAACAATGTTGACACAAAACCAATATTTATATAGGTCGTACATTACTATTAGTATATTTTTTCAATATACTAATAATATATTTTGACAAAATTATATAGTTTTGTGGTTTGTATTTGTAGTTAATGAATATAAAATTTAATTATATTTAATAATGAATAATAAATCAATATACTAGGAATATTACTAGGATGTTGACACAAAAGTCCGTTATATATATATATATATATATATATATATATATATATATATAGAGAGAGAGAGAGAGAGAGAGAGAGAGAGAGGTTTGTGGACACGTGCGTTGCATGTGATTATTGCATTAATAAAAAATTCCAATAATTTTTTAGATTATACGACTAAATTATTATTTATTAAATAAACATAAATGTGACATATTAAAAAAATATTTCAAGTATAAGACACATAAATTGAAAATTATATAATTTTATAATGTGATAAAATATTGGAACAATTGCACTAAAATACAACAAAAAATTGTCAAAGTACACAAATACATCAACATTGAAAACCATTTCAAAAATGAAAACACGAAAAAATACAATTTCACAAATATCAAAATTTGGCCACTTTTTGACCACGCACGAAAATTAGTACAAAATGAGAATAAATTATTCTCAGTATTGCAGATACGAAAATGAGTACAAAACGACAACAAACCGAGTACAAAATCAAAACAAACCAAGTATAAAAGAGCAAATGCATAAAAAATTGATTACAAATTAAGCACTTTGACCACACAAAAAATGAGTACAAAATGAGTACAATAATAACAAATGCATACAAAATGAGTATAAAAATGAGTACAAGACAAAAAAATTATGAGGACATGACAAAATAATTTAAAAAAATATTTTAATTTTTTGTTATTGGGTAAAATTACGAGTACAAAATGTGTACCAATTTGAGTTCATTCGAGTTTTTATTAATTTTTATAATATGTACATAAAGATACATAGGTGTATAAAAATGTGGAAAAATTAATATTTAAAATTATTTAGTTGATTTAATTGGTTCCATTCAATTTCAAAGTTTAAAACTTTTTTTTTAAATAATTAAATAAAAATTATTAGTTGAGGGGCTAATTCTGTAATTATTAAACATTTCATGGGCCTGCAGCTAGGGTTGAAACCCTAGTCGCCGCCCCTCCCCTGACACCGCCACTCTCGGTCTCTCTCTCTATCTTGCCCGCCTCCTCTCTCTCTCTCTCTCTCTCTATCCTAGTCACACCACCTCATTCGATCTCGCTCTCACTCTCTCCACATGACACTGCAGCTCTCGGTGGCTCTCTATCTCGCTCTGTCATTACCGACCACTGAAAGCATGGATTTATTTTGCAATTTGTTCTACCGAAAACCTAAGGATGGCCTTCTCGAGATCTGTGAGCATTAGAGAGGAGAAGAGGAGTGTCGCCAGTGGCAGAAGGGAGTGTGAGAGGAGAGGAAGGCAAAGAAGGAGATGGCAGTGTGTTTTGACAGGAGGAAGTTTTGGAGGGAAATGAAAGTGAAAGAGAAAGAGAGAGAGAGCTGAGAGGTGAGGGTGAGGGTGAAGAGAAGAAAAAGATGGAGATGATGGAGAGGAAAAGAATATAGGGACAATTACACAAAAATACAACAAAAAATTGTCAAAGTTCAAAAATAGTGCAACATTGAAACTCATTTCAAAAATATAAACACGAAAAAATGCAATTTCACAAATGCCATGATTTGATCACTTTTTGACCACGCGTCAAAAAATTGATCGTGTATTGACCACGCATCAAAAAATTTGACTAGTCGTAAAACGAGTACAAAACGAGAACAAATCCATACACACGAGTACAAAATGAGAACACATCTAGTACAAATGAGTACAAAATGAGAACAAATGAGTACAACATGAGAACAAACCGAGTATAAACGAGTACAAACTGAGTACAAACGAGTAAATACATACAAAACTGAGTACAAACTGAGCACTTTAACCACTAGATTAATGAGTACAATACCAATAAATGCTTATAAAAATGAGTACAAAGTGAAAAAGTTAAAAAAATTCTTTTTAATTTGTTATATTGTTTGGTAAAATTACGAGTACAAAACGAGAACAACATCAACAAATGCTTACAAAATATTGTACAAAATGAGTACAAGAGAAAAAAAATTACAAAACCATTTTAATATTTTCTTGTTATTTTTTAAAACTAGTAATTTGAAAATTTGGTTCATTCAAATTCAAAGCTTAAAATTTTTAAATAATTAATAAGTTGAAATTAGTAATTCTTATTCAACTTTTTAGGTTATTTAAAGTTGTCTTTTTTAAATAAATTAATGAAAACTATTAATAAGGGACTAATCTTATAATTTTACAAAATTTTACTAACTGAAAGCATGATTTTTTAACAAAATCCATGGTGCAGCAGCTAGGGTTTGGAACCTTAGTTGCCCAACAACACTCTGTCCCTGCTCCCTCTCACGCTTCCTCTCTTTGTTGCACCACTCTCTCTTTCACTCCCTCTCTTTGTCGCGTTGCTCTCTCCCTCTCTTCCTCTCTCCCTCAGCCATCGTTTTCGTCGTTTATGCAACAAGGAGAAGAAAGATATTGTTGAGGATGAAGTGGAGGAGGACCAAGGAGGGATGAGGAGGAGACAAAAGTGATGCGATAAAGACAGAGGGAGAGTGAGAGAGAAGAAAGGGATAGAGAAAGATGAGGCGAGAGAGAGAGAGAGGAAAGGGACAGAGAGAAAAGTGAGCCAGCGACGAAGCAGAAGGTGGAAAATAGAGGAGGCATCGACGGAGGGAGACATAGAGGTTGAGAAAGAGTCAGATGGAGAGAAAGAATGAGAGGTGAGATGAGGGTGAAGAGAGAGAGAAAGAGTCAGATGGAGAGGAGAAGAAAAGAAAGTACAAAGGCGCGTGACACCTACGTGAATGTTCTATTTTAGAAATTATAATGTCACTTATTGTATTAGAAAGATTATAATGCATGTTATTTTATATCTGAAATTTAAACGTCAAAAAAAGAAGTGGTGTAATTTCCTCTAAAATATTAGGGTGTATCATTCGAATCCTCTATGATAAAATATTTACGGAGCATCTAATTTTATGGAAAAAAATTAAACAATATTAGTGTAAATATATTTTATTATTTAGTTTTATTCAATATAGAGCGTATTATAGAGTATAATCGTGTGTTGTTCACCTTTTTGTTTGCAAGATAATATTAAACAAAAAAAAGTCGTTTTCTTTTTTCAATCGAGACAATGCTTCATTAGTAGTTTTAATAGTGATTAACGATTTTTAAAGGGTGATATGCAAAAATATGCAAGAAAACAAAAATCATTTTACAAATACAATAATATTTGAAAAACATATAAAAAATGGAAAAATGAATAAAATATTAAAAAATACAACCGTTTGACCGCGTGTTGACCACACAGTCAAATTGTTGACCTCGTTTGACCAAACCATTTAAGTCAATGAGAAAGAGTACACCCGGGTATAGAGTACAATTGGAGTACATATAGAGTACAATCAGAGTACAAAGTAGTGTTATAAAGGCTCTGTTGACCATCAAAGAACGAATACATATGTAATACAAACCGAGTACAAATAGTATTAATGAAGACTCTTTTAACTAATATAACAGAGTACATATAGAGAACAATACGAGTACATGAAGAGAACAACTAGTATAACAACTAAAATGAAATTAATTTGACTAGTATAATCGAGTACATATGGAATACAACATGAATACAAAAAGAATGAAAACAAAAATACACAACCACCACCAACAAAATTAAGAACACGGTGAGTACAAATCCAAATTCCCCAATTCACTAACTCGTGAACTCCTTTCCCACATTCAAAAAACCCTTCCTTCCCCAAGCAACTAAAACATTAATAAAGGTTGCAATATTCTGCTGCAAATCCATAATCAAAAACCGTGATAAAGCTTCATCAAACATCCCAGAAATTATCCCCGTCCAGGACACCACATCTCTCACAAGCATTTCAACCTCCTAGCTCCATCACAATCTCTGCACACACTGTAGAGATGCCCAAGCAAATTTTGCACATTGACATCAAAAGCAAACCCTATATTGATCACCTTACCATGAACCTCCTTGCCCTCTTTAATCCTCACAAACGTGGCGCACAATTTTAAAACCGCCGGCAACATTAGCAGTCACTGCCATTAACCTCATCACTTTATCATCTCTAATCCTCTTTATTTCCTCCTTCAAGTCCTCTTTGGACTCTTCTTTAGAAGAACTCAGAAGAAGCCTCCTCTATGTTTTCAACCCTTCTTTCGATAATGAAATCAGCCATAATGAAAAACAGAGCCATTATAAACCGAAACAGAAATTTCTGGAACATCATTGTTGGAGTAATTGAGAATCAATGAGTTATGAGGGAAAGAACTGGCTGGGAAGTTACGGAGGAAGGTTCGAGATAATTCTGGTGGAAGAGTTGTAGCTACAATATTTGGAGAAGGCGTGGGAGAAAGCATCTTTCGGGGAGGAGGCGTCAGCGACGGACAAAGGTTCTGGAGCCGGCGAAAGGGTGGAGGAGGAAGAGGGTAGGGCTTTGGTGGCAAAGGCCAAATACAAAATAATACTGGTATGTGTTAGAAAATATAATTGATAGAGTTATATTTGTGAAATTAAATTAAGAAAAAAGTATATAAGATGTAATTTCCTCATTTTTAAAATGAATATATTTGTGTAATTAGTTTAATAAACGTGTGTAAGTATGTAGACTACCCTTGCAGTTTGTTACCACTAAGGTTAACTTGAATGGCAAGAACCCACTCGAGTGTACTAAATTCAATCAAATGAAGTTCGCATACAAAGCAAAAAGTGGTAATCTCACCACTGGTCCAAACATGAGGATAAACTCCAGAATTCTAGAGAAACAAAACAAACATCTGATGCCTTAAATATGACTACGACGTATATCATAGTAAATATGTGGATACTATAATCGAACATGTTCCACCAACAAAGTAAACTGCAAGAACTTGCTCTAAAGAACCAGTCTTTATCATTCTTTTTTTTCTAAACTAGCTCCCTGAAAATGTCATGTTTAAATCCCTCACAAGACCACCTCAATTATTCTAGATTTGACAAAATGAACAGCAACAGTAAAAGAACATATATGATGAGGAAAAGGGAGGAAAATTGTATGGCGGCCTCACCGCGCTGGCTGTTGATTGTAGTGATTCTTCTCCTTTTTCTTTGCAGCAGCAAGTTTTGCGGCTCGTGCAGCAGCTTCACTAGCTGCGGCTCGCGCAGCAGCATCCATCTCTTTACTAGATTTCTTCTTCTTCATAGAAACCACTTTCTTCAAACGTTCTTTAACATCAGTTGCTTCTACCTGAACAGCTTCTTCAGTATCGTTTTCACCATCTGTACCTTGGAACTGGTCCTCCAATTCCTTTTCCTCCTTAGTAGATTTTTCTTTCTTTTTCTTCTTTTTTGCACTTTTGCTCTCCCCGGGTGCATTTTCCTTCTTTTCTTCTTCACCATTTTTTCCCGATTTCTTTTCTTGTGCAGCACCTGTAAGCAGTATAAACTTATTAGATAATGTAAGAAAGAGTAAAATAAAAAGTTGACCAGCTGTCCACAGATAGGATAATTCTGCAAATACAAGCTCAGTAGGCCCATGAACATAACACAACGAACTACAGAGTGAACACATGATAGATGCTAAAGAGCAAACACAGCTAGATTCTAAATCAAGAGAACAAAAAGTCCACTAGTTAACAACTCCTTGGCCACCAAACATGACGTATAAGCTTTTTCATGCCAGATTCAAAAAGCCAAAACGTAAACACAAGAAGTACGTATAGAGAAAACAAAAACAAAATATAAGTTACCATGGCTGTCATCTTGACCACTAGTCTCCTGTTTGACATATCCCAACTCAGCAAGAACTGCGTCAAGTTCTTCAAGCCCCTTTTTCTTAAGTTCCTTCTTTGACAGCTGCCTTTCCGTATCTTTGTTTGTTGTAGGTGGTTCAGCAGGCTTGTTAACAACTGGCTCTGGCTCTGCCTCTACAGATGCCTCAGTTTCATGTTCATTTTCATGTTCTTCTTCAACATCATCATCAATATAATCAATACCTTCTTCACTTTCACCTTCCTGTGGTGAATAAGAGAATAGTTCTAAGAATTATGTACTGAGACTCAGAGGTCAAGGAACACAACTAACATGATATTAAAACAGAATCATGAACCGAGTTCTTTTTAAGCCAAATTTGGCCACCAATGTGAACATTATAATCCTAGATACCAGTTCCAGCTGCCATAAGGAATATTCAGCAACCATGACTTGCCACTGAAAATATTTTTTGGATATCAGAAAACACATACTAATCTAATTTTGTCTATAAAAAGAGTTTGAAAAACACAAGATTTCAATCAATTATTTACTCAACAATTTTGCATCCAGAGGAAACTCAAAACTCTTGAGGCTATCTTAAATGCTTCAAAAGAATACTCGGCAGAAAAGGCTAATCCTCAGTCTAACTAGCAATTTAACATAGCATTCAGCATAGGATGATGAGCAAACCACAAAATCTTCACCTAAAAAGAATCTAGAACTGTGACATGTGTTACTCCAATCTGCAGTGAGACATGATAGCTTCTCCAATCAGCAGTACAATTGCACAAGTTCATATATGTTATACGGCTTTAGTCCCAATCTTCTTTATGGGATAGGCGAGCCATACTTTCTGTCTTTGCTATTTCTCATATCAGCAAAAAGGAAATTTAATTTAAAAATCACTTGGCATTGGCAACAAGAATAATTACAAATCTACAATTTTCCAATGACAAAGCCGTTACAATAAGACAGATAAACGTGTGTAAAGCAACAATCACGACCCGATATGCAACACTTGGTATCATCTTGGTATGAAAAACATTCCTAAACGAATAACACAACAATTAGAAGAAATACAAACAATCTCATAAATTTGCAATCATTACTCCCTCAAATCTTCTCTCCAATCCACAAAAAAAAAAAGATATAGTGGACAAAATAAATTATTACTAACCAGCCAGATTATTCTAGGAGAAAAAACTATCTACTACACATCAACATGCTAATTCATTTATTAGATGCATCAAGCACAAAATTCGTACCATGTGGAAGTTATATGCTACATAGCCAGCAAAAACTCATCATTGCCAAAATGTGAAAAAATCATTAAACTCAAACAACAATCTTTATAAGAGGAAAACAAGAACAGAACTTCAAAGGTTCCCGGAAATAGATCAAAGCAACCAAGCTGATGCACACCCACCAAGCAGCAAAACCACAACACCTCAAACATAAGTTAGCAACAACACCTTCAAACAAACACCCATTATTTGCATTTTTACTTCACGAAGTTAGTCTACGGTGGAATTCAATTAACTGAAAACTACAATCAGTATTCGAATAACCTCTTAAAAATTATATACTGTACAACAGCAAACCACAAAAAATATATCTTTTTTCACAACACAGACCAACAATAAATGCAACCAAACAGGAAAATAATGAATACAACTTACATCCTCAGTCTCCTTGTTGAGTTTAGAATCATCGGTGGAGGCGGCTCCCCAAACAGAAGTCGGAAGAGCAGCGGTGGCGTAGTAATCATCATCGTCGTCATCATCAACGTCAGCCCATGATTTGGTGGTGAGAGGAGTCGGCGCCCAGAAAACCTCCTTCTCCTGAGTCTCCTTATCCTTACTCGATTTAGTCTTCGACGAACCTCCCTCCTTATCCTTATTCGATTTCTTCTTCTTCTTCAGAGAACCAAGCGCTGCGAACACATTGGTGCTGTTCAGAACCACCGACTCGTCTCTCCTCGTCCCTCCTCCCACCATATTTCCCTAACCAAGCCCTCGCTTCCCTATCCAAAAAACTACTCGGAAAGGGCAAATTTTGGAAATTAAAAATCAACCCAAATTGAGATTCGGAGATCCGCCAAGAGTTCTGCTTTATCGTCTATTTGTTGAAGGTTTACAGTGTAGATATGAATATATATGTTTATATATACACAGACACAGAGGAGAAGAAAAAGAAAAAAGAAAGGGAGGTTTGGTTATGTGGTTGCTTGGGTTTGTTGTTGCAGTGGATGGGATGGGATGGGATCGGATGGGAGAGAGAGAGGTTATATATGGTAGGAGGTGAGGTGAGGAGGAAATGAAACGTGGATGTGAATGGACTTACTTGCTAGGGCTGTGTCTGTGTTCGTTCATACAGAATAATGGAGTCGGAGTTCGAGAAGGTTTCATTTGTCGAGGTTTTGAGTTGCTAAGCCCATCCATTCTTATTGTTCTTGTTGGATTGGGAATCCGATTGGGGAAATTACATCAGATTTAATAGTGTGCTACTTACACATGTCAAATTTCAAGTTAAAAAAATATATCAAATTTAAGATGCCAATTTTTAATTTTAACATCTTAATTTTGTAATTATATATATTTTAAACTTTAAAATTAAAAATACCACATCTTCAAACTCAACTTTTAAAAACATCACATTAATTTTCATATAAATTTTAATTTTTTATTTTATTTTATTAATTTTTTCTCTCTCTTCTTTCCTCCCTTTTTTTCTCCCTCTTTTCTCTCATGTTTCTCTCTTCCTCTCTCTCGTCGTTTTTTCTCTACTATTTCTCTCTCTTTTTCTCATTTGAAACCCTAGCCGCCGCTTGCCTATTCCTCTCTTTTCCATTGTCCTCCTCCTCCACCTTCAATCGTCTCTCCATTCGTCGCGTCTCTCCCTCGCGTCCGTCTCTCTTCCCGCTGTCTCTCTCCTCTCTTCATCTTCTCCTGCTGATGTGTCACTCCTCTTCGTCGCGTTTGTCGTCTTCTTCGTCGACGAGGGCGCGAACGGAAGAGGAATCTTGAGCGGCGGTGGGTGTAAGAAACCATAGGGTTTCTTTTTTTTGATTAATTGTCGTTTCAGTCCTTGTATCTATTGGATTTTATAAATCAGCCCCTGAACTTGAAAATTCTCAATATTTTCTGTTTTTCAGTGTTAATTTTAGCAGCTTAAAAAATATTTTGTTTTTTTACAACGATTTACAATGGTGAACGTTGTGCAACTTTTTGTGAAGGAAAAAATATTTCATTTAAAAATTTATTAAGTGTATATACTATTATGAAATTCATTTAGGCTTTTTAAAAAAAATTGAAATGTGTCAATTATTGTGAACTCTTTTAAAATGGTTCACTATAATGTACAATATAATAAACAATATTTTGTGAACTATTATGAACGTCAAAATCGACGGGTAAAATTCTTTTAAAATTCCTGAAAGAAATAAAAAAACCATTTAAATTTTTTAAAAAATATGAATGTTGTGAACCATTGTGAACCGTTGTAAAACTTTTAAAATATGAATTGTGTAAACTGAAAAAAAATATCACACATGTGAACTATTGTCAACCAAAAAATTCCTAAATTTGTTGAAATTTTTTAAAAAAATAGTAAAAAAAATTATTTAGACTTTTTTTGAAAATATGAATTGTGTATCCTATTGTGAACTCAAAACACAATCTGGATTAAAAATATTTTTTATTTATAAAAAAAATAATTCTCGCAAAAAAGTCAATTTTCGCATGGTTTGTAAAATGTCATTTTCGAGATTAGATTCTTAAAAAATGGCATTTTAGAGATTGGATTCTTTCTTATTTTTATTTTTGAAAACAAGTTTGCTGTAGTGTATTTTTAAAAAGTGGCATTTGATTTTGGTATAGATGTATAATTCTCCCCTTAATAATTATAGTGAATCTAATTACACAAATAAATAGGATTTTAAGTACTTTCATGAAACGGTATTTTGTCCAAATTATTTTCAATTTTAAATAAATCTCTATATCTTTTTATATCTCTAATTTTGTAATTGTCAATTTACTATTAATATCTCAATCTCTTAATTTAAGGAGATTGGTTGCAAGTGAACTTATTTTTTTATGCAGATAATATTATGATTTTATTTATTTGTAGAAGATGTTGAAATGTTGTCTTTTTGTACTATTAGTTCTAATAAGTGTTATATTTGTGTAAAATTCCCGATTAAATTTTGTTGTTCGAAGCACTTGGTCTAAACTACGCTCGTTCCGGCGGCATGGATTCCACATTCAAAAGCTGAATTACCTATACGTTCCAAAGCTCGGTTTCGTAGCTGCCTTTTTGGTGAACAAGTTATTTAGTCCCTTATCGTGTAAGTTGGTCTAAACTAACGGGATGCAAGACGAAACAAGTGATAATTTTTTATACGATTACATGATTATTGAGTACATGATATGTTTGGCACAAATTTTATAATATTTATGCTACTTTTAAGCACATGAGACATACATGATACTCCTAACACAAATTACCACCTATCTTCACTTGCCAATTTATTATCTAGATCAAAATATATGACATTTAATCTGAGATAGAAAATCCTCCAAAGCTCACTGCATCATCAGCTGGGCGATTTTGTGATTCTTTCTAGACTTTCTTGTTAGATTGGGTTACATTAGAGACAGACATTAACGTAGTATTTGGTATAAATGAATATCATGAAATGAATTAATGAAATTTTATAAAATTCATTTATAAATCTAAATTCTCATGTGTTGGTTTGTTTTTTTTTAGAAAAACTCATAAAAGAATTGGTTCAAAGTTAAAATTGTTCATTTACAAATCTTACCTAAATAGGTCTGACTTACAAATAAATTCCAAGGTTATTTCTGGACAATTTTATCTATGCCATTTATTATCATTTTCACTCTCCCTTCCAACCCAAATTGTCCTCTTATTTCTCTCTTCTCTTCACATAGCCAAGTCCCAACTCGACTTCTCCTTCCTCTCCAACATTGCCATCATCCGCCGCTAGCCTTGCCACTTCACGTGGGCTACTATCAACAGCAATGTATGTTAAATTTTCTATATGTTTTTTTTCGAGTCCTTTTTAGCTATAAAAATTTATTGATTTTGAGGTTTTAGTTTAAGAAACAAGTTGACTTGTTGCAAAATTATTACAATAACAAGTTGATTTATTCGTATGTTAATTGTTGTTATAATATTGTTGTCATAATTTTGATTAGTATTATAAATATAAGGGTATTTTAATCACAATATACAAATAATTCTAATTTTTAAATCACACCAAATAAGAAATTCATTTGCAAATGATAAAATTAAAATTCTAATATATATAATGCCAAACAGTTCATTTTATTTGTAAATCTAATTCTTTGTAGATTTCATTTTATTTCATTCACAAATGAAATAAAATCTATATTCATTTCATATCAAAAATACTATAAAGTAACATTGTTGACACTTGTAGTATTTGGGTGATTTTAGTGGGGCAATAACCAAACAAGAAGCCTTCACTTCTTCCAGTGTCCTGCAACAATGAGTTAAACTCCGATGTTTGGATATTTGGATATCGCTACTCATATTTGCAAGGAAACACCTCATAGTTTTGATGCAAACAAAGTCAAAACTTTTTCACTAAAGAATAATAAATATTACAATAAAGTGCTGACTCTTCGAAAACAATAAAAAAGGAGTAAATTTAATTTCAAGTATAAGCAAAACTTTGATACATTAATCTGACAAATAAGTACACGACAATATTGAGTGCATAAAAGCACTCACGAAACTAACAATGCAGAGAGAGAGGTTTCGAATGTTTTTGTCATCAACATGATACCTGAAATAGCACAATCTGACCAAGTATCGAGTATAATAGCCTTGTAACAAAGAATCACAGGTATATGTCAGAATCGAAGGACTGCTCTTCCTTTCTTGTTTCCTTTTTGATTACTAACACTAATTTCAGCAAACATGGTTTCTCAGCCCGATCCCCTCTTGACTTCCTCGAAGACTGTACTTCTGACAACTTCTACCTTATTGGTGGTCTTGAGGTCTTTTACTTTCACGATCCCTTTCTCCAGCTCCTTATCCCCGACGATTATCATCAACGGGATCCTCGAATCTTTGGCACGATCCATGTGCTTACTAAATCTAGTACTGACCACGTATTCTGCTTTGATTTTGGCATTCCACAGCTCACTAACAAGCTCTGCAGCCACAGGTAACTTACTTTTATCCCCCAGAATGCTCACTAGTACTTGAGTTTCACTGGGCCGGATTGTCTGCCAATACTCAAACACACCAGTAAATTGTTACATGTTTCAAAAACAACAGAAATTTGCAAAACATGATTCCATAACTTCAAACAATAAACTGTAAACACAAAATCCCAAAAGATATGATGTACAAAATAGACTGAAATCTTAGCACTACCTGGTTTTGATCCTTCTGAATCTGCTCCATTATGGTAAACACTCGCTCAATCCCAAGGCTGACACCAACAGCTGGAACTTGATTCTTACAAAACATTCCGATAAGATTGTCATAGCGTCCTCCAGCAGCAATTG
>CAODLS012025668.1:0-15059 GCA_948243855.1 Flueggea neowawraea
ATCTTTTCTTGAGAGTTGGTCCTGATAGTTTTAATTGCATGTTTGTTCATGTAAGGTATGCGAATATTTAAGGCATTTGCAGGACTTATTTGCTGAATTACGCCCTAGCATGACTCGACATTCATCCATTGATGAAGTTAATTCAGCTCTTATAGAACTTGAGGAGAATGAACGAAGTGGTTCAAGTTCAACTGATAAGCTCAATAGTGAGAAACACTCTGACACTGAAAAACCTTCTAGCAGGCATCCTTCCAATGCCCTCTCTGCCAATGGAGAAAATCTTGTGAATGGTGGTGAGGAAAATGGTGGAATCCACGAGGATATTGGTGACAGCGACACTGATTCAGGCAGTGGCACCCTTGAGCAGGAGGGTCATGATGATGATGAGCTGGACGAAGAGAATCATGATGATGGATCTGAGACAGAGGATGTTGATGATGATGATGATGGGGGTGAACCTGTTTCTGAGGAGGATGATGAAGTCCATGTCAGACAAAAGGTAGCAGAGGTGGACCCTCAGGAAGCAGCCAGTTTTGAGCAGGATCTGAGGGCTGTAATGCAGGTAAGATTCATTTATTGATGTCATTTATTGATGCTTACATTTATAATTGTTGATGCTTTGTTTATTCTACTGTAGGTTAACTTTTCTGATTGAAGCTATTCGCTTCCTTTTTTCAAGTCTGAGAATTATACTACAATAATATTATTAGAATTTTATATTGATTAATCCTAAATAGTTGAATTTATCTGTGAAAATTGAGCAGAAGAATGATATTCTATAAATTTTATATATTAGATATTTTCCAAGTCCTACAATCACAAACATGGTAATGATTGGTATTCATTTGCATCGAACTTCTTTTGCTAAATTTTTTGCCTAAGAAATACTTTAAATTTGACACCTAAGAAGAAATACTTTAAATTTGACACCTAAGAATTAACTTGTGAGTTCAGGAGAGCATGGAGAAGCGGAGGCAGGAGTTAAGGGGTCGGCCGACATTAAATATGGTGATACCTATGAACTTGCTTGAGGGGACAGCGAGAGACCATCATGGAAGAGGTGTTTGTGGGGAAAGTGGTGATGAGGCATTGGATGAGGGCGGCGGAGGAAACAGGGATGTTCAGGTGAAAGTACTAGTGAAGCGAGGCAACAAGCAACAAACAAAGCAGATGTACATTCCTCGGGATTGCTCTCTCGTGCAGAGCACAAAACAGAAAGAAGTGGCCGAGTTTGAAGAGAAACAAGACATCAAAAGACTAGTCCTGGAGTATAACGACCAAGAAGAAGAGGAAACCAATGGGTTGGGGACCCAGACTTTGAATTGGACGCCGAGTGGTAGCGGGAGAGTTACCAGCCGCAGCAGCAGCATGTGGGAAGGGAGTGGTGGAAGAGGTACTGGATCACGTTATCGGCATCAGCATCATTCAGGAAGTGGAACATACCATGGCAGAAGACGGTGAATCTTTCAGGACATAGGACATCGATGACGTCAACATTATTATACCGCCATGGATTCCGTGCTTGACGAAGGTTAGTATTGGTCCGTGAGAAATGGTGAAATTTTTTTCTTTTGACAGGCAACATTAGAGTAACAACAGTTCTTCATATGGCCAGTGAAAATATTTGCCAGTAGATTATAAATGGAATACATTTTATCATGTACGACATATGTATAGCTCACGTCAAGTTTGTACACGAGTTAAATTTCACTTGTTTTGATTGCGGAATTGTTTGAGAATCATATATCCTCAATTTAACATTTTGTTTAGCAAGTTATAAACATAACGATTATTATGTGCTTGCGCTGCCACGGAAGGGTACAACAACATGGGAGATTTGTAACTCACTTGATTGCCCTTATTTGAAGCTTTCTCAATTTCTTTATTTTGCTCCAAGAAATGAGATCAGTCAATACTAGCAGCAAATAGGTATGAAGAAGTTTAAATATATCGATTGAGCATGTTTGTTAATATTACTATGTGATGCGCATTTATAATTGTTCATATTTGACGACGTCCAAATAGTTTATTAACCACCCACGGGTTGTGGTTCGGAAAAGAGCTTTCCAATTGGGTCCTTACTAAATATATTTGTAGATACCAATGAGTAGCCTTGACTATGATTAGTATACTACCCGATAATGGTGAACAGCCGACTGGTTGTTCTGTTTTTTTTTTTAATATTATTTTTATATATAAAACGTAAGTAATTATTTTGAGGTTTAGAACATTAATAATTTTTTTCTCTCAATAAATGTCTTATCCAGGATTAACATGTTAATCACTCCAACTTTTTATTATAGTTTATTGGGAACGAGTTTTTTTACAAATTGTGACCTAGCCATGTAGATATTCATCTCCCACTCAACACTCTATTTTACAACAACTTATCTTAAAAATACAGTATTTACATTAAAAGTATCTCTAACCCACAACTCTATTTTTAACTTTAAAAAAGAATATTATCTCAATATTCTTTTTAAATCACATTTTTAACCATTATTTTTTTTTACAGACTAAACACAAATTTAATTCTTTCTTAATTATTTATTAAACAAAATTATTTATGTGGATTGACATATTATTATATATATATTATTTATTTTAATTAAAAAAAGTTCAATTTAATCGTAATATATTTTTAATGAAGAATTAATAATAAAAAATTAAATAAAAAAATATTACATTAATTAACTAATGAAAATACACAAAACAATTAGAAAGAAAATAACACATAATTATTCAAAGATCTTCTAAATTAACTATATCATTAGTTAGTTAAAACATAAAAAAATCAAAAAAAATATACAAAACAATACATAATAATCTAACAAATAATTAATATTTATTTAATTGAAAATAATACATATAAATGAAAGTAGAATTAAAAAAAATAATAACAAAACAAAAGAAGAAAATAAAAACACAAAAAAAAAACTAATTATAGCGCGTCTATAGTGCTACGCTAGGAGTGGCGTGGCAATGTAGACAATCTTTAAACTTCAGTAGAGAGTTGTGCTGGGTTGGAGAGCCAATCCAGCATAACTCTCCGGTTTTGCACAACTCCAACGCCGGGTTGGAGTTCCACTTAGGAGAAATAGCTCTACATAATTTTTGTTCTTTTTCCCGGACATAGGTGAGATGGTGGACATTGGATTCCATAATTCAGTCTGCAACAACTCAAAATACATCAATCTATTTTCATGTGGCAGTGGAATTATTAGCTTTAAGCATAATTTGGGAAATAGTGTGCATGTCGGGTAGTGGAATCTTTCGCCTTCGAAAGAACGTAGCCTCGTGAAATGCCAATCCTTGACAAACATCAATGTCCTCTTTTTTCCTTCAAAAAAGCAATGTTGATGAACCTAGAAGAGAATTTGTATTAATCAACTAGGGAAACCAACATCAATTTCACTGAAAAGGCTTGTCTATTTAGCTTTTTTTTGATACTATATATTATCTCTGGTGTGGTGTGAGCACACCTATGAACTATCTAGTCAAGTTATGTCAAATATTCCTATTATTGGAACATTTTAAGGGTTTTAATAAAAATATTTTGCCCTTTTGTGGTACTTCTGTTGACATTAATTTCCTTTTACGTAGGAGGTTCCATTTGCCTATTGGAACAAACATTTGTTCACTTTATAAAGTTAAAGATTTCATGTGTTAGGAATTTGGTTCTCCATACCCTTCTGACCATCACCAATGAGCACATAATTATTATTTTTTTCCACTGCTAAGAATTGTATGCCCAAATGAGTATCACAATCTTTCATTTCCATTTTTGGCATAAGCATGGATGATGGACCCACTTTACATGCTTTGAGTACAACTATATATCTTCTCCATTTCCTTTTTCCACATTAAGGTCAGCTAATGTTTAGATAATTAACAGAATCACCAGATTAGTTTCTTATAAGTGTAGTGAAATGATATACACCTCAACTATAACATGCTTTATATTGATAATTTTTACTAATCAAGTTCCTATATCGCTTAATACTGTCTTCTACCATGTTTATAATACTTCTGGTTTGCACAATTATTCAATAGTTTATATACGACTCAAGAATGAAGAAAAAGTTCTTCCATGTGAATCATTTTTGTTAGATTAATAATTGTAAGAAAGAAGAAAGATTTGCATGATTTATGTCGTGTGTTGCTTGTTAATAGGGAAAGAAGATTTTTCTTGGGTCCTACTATGTTCTATTATCATAGATGTAGAGAAAGAGCTATCAACTCTTAGTTGTCCTTGGATGAGACATAATCATGGACAAACACCGTTTAAAGGATTAAGTATTATAATATTATTTGGCTATAGTTTCATCTAAAAAATGACTTTAATCACATATTTGAAAAATACTGATACACCTCATTAATATACTGCTTGAGGTTTTATTTTTCTAAAAAAATAATATTAATTTACCTAATTAATATTCACGTTTTCCACTTTCTGGTATAAGAATAGAGTTTTAATGTTATCCTCAACTATTTTCCTTCGGAGACATCCGATAAAATTAAACAATACATAGAAGATTAGCATGGCTCCTAAGGATAACGCGCACAATATTATCATTAACTACATGCATGTTTACCGTAAAAAGAATAGAACAGACCCTAATTATATTGATGAACATATATATATAATTTGAAGCCAAGGGCACCAAAGAATCTTCCGAAACAATTGATTAGAGCCAGAAAACGAAATTAGCTAGCAAGTGAGTCCGTACTAATTAAGTGAGGTTAGTGGCCTACCTTGAGATGGAGTAGTTGAGCAAAAGATTTGTTCACTTCTAATATCCTTCGAAAATCGGCAAATTTGCTGTTTAGAAAGTTCCCAAGAAAATCAATTGTGAAAATCAGGAACAAATTTCAATTGAGTTTGGTTTTGGTGTTAAACAAATTTGCTCTTATAATAGTTGAACAACAGTTTCTATTACTACATGCGTCAAACAAACTGTTAAATAATGTATAGTATACTTTAAATTTATTTAGATATCTATTTGTTTAAATACAATTTAAAAACTGTGACAATAGTAATATAAGGTAGAAATAGCAATTTGGAAACAAATTTTACAGAAATGTGGATCTCAAGTGTTCCTTATTGGAGAAGAGCAAATAGATAATGGGTGATTCACACAAATAGGCAACAAAACAAAAACAATTTCTCAAATTCAACAACATGTAAAAAACATACTAAAAATGAAAACATGGAATAAAATATTTAAAAATACAACAGTTTAACCGCGTGTTGACTACATGTCAAAAAGCTGACCACACTTTGACCACACTCTTCAAACCAGTGAGAACGAGTATAATCCGAGTACACACTAGTATTAATAAAGGCTCTATTGACCATTAAAGACCAAATACATGTGGAGAACAACCCGAGTACATATTGGTGTTAATGAAGTCTATTTTTGACCAGTAAAGACTGAGTACATGTGGATATCAACTCGAGTACAAATTGGGGTTAATGAAAGCTCTTTTGAGCAGTAAAACCGAGTACATATAGAGAATAATGCGAGTATAAGCAACAAAATGAGAACAAATAGAGACCAAACACAAAAAAAAAATTTGAGTACATGTCAAAATTTTAGGACGAGTACAAATGAGAACAAAAGCTAGTACCAAACAAGTACAAAATGAGAATAAAAAGAGTGCAAGAGAGGAAAAAAATGAGTTCAACCAAAAGATTAATGTTTTCTTTTTTAGTTGAGTACAACAAAACTTATTAGCTGAATACAAATCAAGTACAAAACCAATTTAGGTATTACTTTTACAAAATTAAAGCTAAATACAAAATGAGTACATAGTGAGTACCAAACGAGTACAATATGAGAACAAAATGAGCAAAAGAGAGGAACAAAAATGAGTACAATCAAAAGATTAATGTATTCTTTATTAGTTGAGTACACCAAAGCTTATTAACTGAGTACAAATCGAGTACAGAACCAATTTTGGCATTATTTTTACAAATTAAAACTAAATACATAATGAGTACAACCCAAAAATACATGTCTTCTTCTTCCATGAGCTACAACTAGGGTTTACAAACCCTAGCCGCCGCCCTCATCCTATCGATGCCGCTGTCTCCCTCTCTCTATCTCTTCAATCAGTTTCTTTGTCACCTCTCCCTCTCTCTATCTCTTTGCCCGATGTTGTCATGCTATTCCTCCCTTTCTCGATTGCCAATCCATCGTCGTGTCGCCTTCCCTCGCTCCCCGATGCTTTCCCAAGCAGATCTATTTCCCCTTTCCACCGAGATGAAAGAAGAGACAGTGTCAGAGAATGGCGAAGAACAAAGGAGGGGATGCAACTAAGGTTTTGAGAACAGAAAATCGAAGAGGGGGAGGACCAAGGAGGCAGATGGGGTAGATCGGGGAGAAAAGAGAGAGAAAGGGAAGTCAGAGACGTGAAGGGAGAAAGAAGGGAGGAGAGAGAAGGAAAAGAGGCAAGAGGAGAAGAAGATGGTGGCGGAGTTAGAGAGGAGAGCAACAGTAAGGCGTATAAGGAGAGAGTGGAGAAAAGAGAGAAGAGAGAGAGAGGAAGAAAGAGAAAATTTGGAAAAAAAAAGAATATAAATAGTGTGGTATTAGGGAAATGAAAAATAGTATTGTTGTGTATTAGAAAACATAATTGTTTGGGTTGTATTTGTGAAATCAAAATAGAAAAAAAAGGTCATGGGGTGTAATTTCCTCAAAGCTAATTCTAGACATAGTATTGATAAAAAAAAATTCTAGACATAGTTTATGTTGATTTGTTTTTGATAATTAGGTATGTTAGAACCATTTTTTTACTTGATTGTGACTAGAAAGTGATTAAACCCCAAGCTATTTTAGAGAGACTTAACAGTAAAGAGGTTATAAAGGCGTTGCTCTGTTATTTATGGTGTTACTGTAGGAAATTCTTTATTCGAAGATAGTAATAGTGCAAATACATTCCGTGCTTTTAACCTAACTCAAGCTGAAGAAACTTATTCGATGGTCACCTTCCTTTCAGAAAAATAAAATTCATTGAAAAAAAATCCTTAAGAAAATCATTATACTCTCGGATACAAATTGTCTAAGTATGAAAATACAATTATATTGACTATCAAGAATAGGTCGCAATTATATTGTCCAACAAATCACTTCATCTCAATGAAATATTGATTACGATAACCAAAATCATTTCACTTAATTATGTGTTCAAATGCTTATAAAAAAGGTATTTTGTAAGCGAAATTTGGATAGATTTATAAATAGTTTTATTGTTAATTTTTTCACAACCTATTATACTTGCTCTTTAGATTAACTTTGTTGTAATGATCATTCACAGAATAGTGAAAGCACAACTAGAAATATCTAACTAACATGGGACTTATAAAATATAAGTATCCATCACGATGATTGAAAGCAATATAAGCAAATGAATCTCTTCTCAAATATTGGACAATATTTTCTCTATTAATTTCCAACTAACATCATTCTTTCTCAACCAAAAATCCAACTATTTTTTTTAAGTAAGAGGAGTGGACTAAAGTTCAAACATTTTTATTTTTCCCTTTACCTCTTTCAAGGATTGAATCTGAAACGTCCAATTGTAAACATTAGCTGATTACCTTTAGATCTAGCCATTAGGGCCCAAAAATCAAACTAATTAAAATCACCTCGCCAATCATTTCTTTCTACTATTTACTTTTGATTTCCTTATATCAAGTAAGTATTCACATTTACTGCTATTAATCATATATATCATCACTTTTGAAAAGATCTTAATTGACACTCGTTTTCTTTTCTTTTGTTTGAAGCAATGAAAGCTCCCCAAACTTTTCACATGTTGCTTGTCATTTTTGGGAACTAATGGAGAATGGGTAGAACACATCTACAGCAATTATTCGAATCCATCCATGTGACCGTCCAAACTCAAGAAATGAATATGTTTCATTAATGCACAATGTGGATTCTTAAATAATTCTTAAATCTTTGAATCTTTTCAAAATTTTATATGTTAGTATTTCGAATTACCATCAAATCTTTAAGATTTTATCCATTTTGTAGCTTATGCACATCTCTTCTTTTACTTTTTTCTAAAAAAATATTAATTATATGTTAAATTTTCGTTCGTTCGATTATTATTTGTGTACACGATTAAATTTTCAATCTTCTGATTTAACATTGATACTTAATAAGTATTATTAAATTGCACTAATGTTGACACCAATATTGCTATTGGGTTATCTAAAATTCTCATCTACCATGAATGAGTCTGCACTTGAAAACTCAATATTATTAGATTGCACAAATGTATAGTTATAATAATTAAACTTTTTTTAGTATAATCCGTATACTTCTAAATTTGTAAACTTCAAATCAAATGAGTGCACACACTTTTTTTAATTGATCCATCACCCTTTTCGACATCTAATTAGTTCATAATTCATTAAGAAAGCATTTTTTCCAACAACAAAATTTTCTGCACTCAAAACTTTTAATTAAAAGAGAAAAGAGTTTGTATCACGCCGCTATAACATGTGATTATAACCTTCTGTAACAATGGGTATTAACACCTCCACTTTCACAACAATCATAACAAAAGAATGTGTAAAATGTGTGCCTAACTTTAAGAATCATATTAATGTTCGTTTCATTTTCTTACAATATCGCATATAATGACTTTTTGTTTTGATTATAAACTACACTCATTTTCACCTTATCCAATTACATCAACTTTTTCTTGCACATGTTACTCATGCTTGGTCGTAAAATAAACACTAAAATCCTCGTAAGCGTGGACGGTGGATCGGGAACCTGCGTCAACACGTGTACGATGAAGAATTGCCAGCACTGGCATGATACGTGTGAGTCTGAACTAGGACAGTTCGTAAAAAAGTGTCAAAATCAGACCAAAAAGTGAGAAGTAGAAGAGAAGACTTTGGTACGAAAGGAGGTGAGGAGGCCACGTCACTCGTTGCCTTTTAAACCTCCCACCGCTGCCGACAAGTACAATAAAATAATCATTTCGTAGATTTCTTATCTAAATTAACCCTCTAACGACCACATAATTAAATAAATATTTTTATTAAATAATGTTTTATAATAAAGATTTTAATTCTCAACAGACTGGCATTATTGTAACAGCGCCAGCCCCTTTTTCATTTATTTATTTATTTATTTTTATTATTGATCAAGTTATAAATTTTTTATTTATTTTAAGCCATTGCATAGTTGGTATGAAATATAATATAACATTTTTTATTTGTCAGTACAATGCCAAAATTTTTCCAATTTGCATAGCTCTAGCTCCTATCTAAATTAAGAAAAATAAATAAATTAGTTGGCATTTACTCTTCTTAATTTAATTCTTTCATTGTCTTTTCTTTTTCAATGATAGATTTAATGGGCAATTTGATTAGGAATTTACTCAAAAAGGAAGAAGACAACTTGACAGAACACTTTTTTTAACTAGCCATTTTATCGAGATTGAATTCATAATTTTTTGACATTAAAATTACTCGAATACCAAATATATTGGTTCACACAGCCATTTTTAGGAGAAAAATAAAGAAATAAAGGTAATGAAATTCTATCCATTGCATTATTTTTAATTAAATTAATCTATTATTTATTTTTATTATTTATTATCTTATACATAAAAATAATAATTAGTTACTTGATTCTTATTTTCGATTAGATTTTTTAAAATTTAATTTAATTTAATAAAAAAATTAAGTTAGCCATGTAAAAAAGTTATTGAAATATACACTAAATTAGGGAAAGAATAAGAAAATAAAAGAAAAGAAAGAGGCTAATTCAACATATATCAGTCCTTCTACATATCAGAAGAAGTCGTATTAAGCAACTTGAAAATTCATCGGAGTTGGACTTTGCTGTAACGTATAAATAAATAAAATGTTTTAAAGTCAAAATTTTAAGGTCAGAGTTTCAACCGTGGCTAGTTTATGAAATGGAAATTAAAAAAAAAGGTAGTAATCGTAGGGATCGTTTGATTCAAATACATATATCTCAAATATTTTCCAAGTCAAATCGATTTTCCCATTGAAACAGTCAAATTTGTGAGAAAATAAAAATAGCATTAACTTCTATGGATTTATTTGTTAACAACAGCATATAACATATTTAGTAGAACATATAACATAAAATATTTTATTTAAAGACATACCATGTCTCTATTTTTTATTATTTATTTATCATCAATCATTACAAAATTTTATATACTATATGTTATATATTATAACATCAAACGAAATATGTTTTGAAGAATTTTTATACTGATATCATATGGTGTACTTTCTCATGTTTCTCTTTATGATGAAGATAATATAGATAATGACAATTCACTAATTAAATACAGATAATGACAATTCACTAATTAGTATTGTTTATGAAAAATCATGTATAATTAAAGAACAACATGTCCTTAGAATAAAATTTGATTCCATTAATTTTTTTATAGGCATGATCCATGTACGATGTGTATATATATATATATATATATATATATGGTGATTAATATTTTGACTAAAAAAGCAGTGAAATACATATGTTTTGATCTAAGCAATGACATAACCTATTGTGGTTGTTGCATCATCTACAGTCTACACCCACTCAGCCCTCAACAATCATAAAACCTCGTGCAAAAATTTTTAATTTTACCGTCCTCTTAATCCTATATGTACAAAACGGTATATGATAATTTGTCTTCAAAGTTTTTTCGCTAATTATGATGGACATGCTCAATGAAATCCATTAATTAAGAGGTCAGTCCACAAAATACACTTGATGAAAGAGAAGAAACTATTAACGCTCTAAACTACAAAGTGAGTAACCACTCTTTCTAAAAAACTTACTATAGTTAGAATTTTTTGTCGTTAAATTATGAGCTACAATTATTATTAATTTTAAAACAATATGAACATTGTCATTCTCGTCTTATATTGTGAAATAACTTATAATGTATGATAATATTAATCCTTAAATTATTTGAACATTAAAAAAAAAACCTTAAACTGTTTGATATTATGCGTGTGTGTTTGATGAATTACATATTTGATAGAATTTAATCGTAGTACAATTGTAGAAAGTATGTTAATTTTTTAAAATTTATAAGATATTAAACACTATTATATTTAATATTAATTGTAGACATAAAACATAAATATGCGGATTAAAAAATTAACAATCAGTAGTCTTTAAAAGAAGGAAAAGACATGCTTTTGTCAATTCAACACAAATAAATGAATTGAACAGACTAATAATAAAATCTTAAAATTAATACATTTAAAATTAAAATATATTGGATATTATTGAACACCAAAAACAAATAGGACAATTGGAAAAAAAAATGAGAAGGCGTAATTAATTAGGAGGGTGAGAGTGTTATTAATGAAAGAAAAGGCAAGAGTGTGGCAAAGTTGGAAAACATAAAAGGAGTGGGGGCGAGAATGGGATTATGATTACACATAATATGGGAATACCAGAAATGACAAAAACAAATTATTAAAAGGGGGTTAGAGGTGGTGAGGACAATTACCATAAGAGGAAAGGTTCTATGTGGGACGAAGGACACGATTCCTGTGTTTCCTGTCTCTGTCCAATCCAATCACATTCCTCCTTCCACCTCCCGCCACGTGTGCAAAATGGATGGTCCTGATTTGGCCTGGCCTTTTTGGGGGTGATGTTGATAGAATGATGATTATTGTTTTGTAACCATAAAAGGACAAGACCCCCTCCGGTCTCCATTAAGGTTTCTCTCTCTCTCTCTCTCTCCATTCTTCTCTTTCTTCTTCTTCCTCTCCACACATTTGCTAGTTGCCTTTTTATTCTTCCCCTTTTTCCCATTATATCCTTTTACTTATTCTTTTCTTGCTCACTTATGTGCCCAATAATTACGAATTCCTCATATTTCTTCACTAATATGTGCACGGTCACCGATTTACAACCTTTCCACATCCCCCTTAAACTCTTTTTTTTTTTTATTAAGAATGCAAAAATTCGTGCTATTCTGGGCTTGTTTAGTAATTAGTAGTATATAATATATTTTTAGGTTTAGTAATAATTGGTTGTGAGTAAATGGTAAAAAGTAGAATAGTAATACGTTTTTTTGTAAAATTAGTTACACAAAAAATACAACATATGCTATATACTATGAGGTGTCAAACAAAACTTCTATTATAACTCTCGGTAGTTTAAATAAACATCTTTTATTACTTTAAGGGTACTTAATATAGTTTTTTACCGATAAATATTCTGAAAGGTTTAAGACTGTGCATTAGAGTATGCTCTTTAACTATATGAATAAAAGATTAATTTTTTTAGCAAATCACTTCCAAATCAAATAATATAATATATTTGTGGTATCATGTTTTTAATATTGTTTATGAGTTGAGATTAATAATCGTTTATAAGTATATTTTTTCTCTTAAACTATTAAGAATATGTCTTTTAAAGAACAAAATTGTGAAGGTCAAACTTTACCACAAATAAGCTTAAAATAGACAATATTTTAGAAGAGTGGACCTAGCTAGAGATTGTCAAAGGAAATGATCTACAACAATATTTTATTTAAAAAAATCATATATTTTTATTTTCATCCTTACACCTAGATAATTTATTATTTCTCACTTTCATCCTCACTTCAATAGATTCAATATATTAATAAGACCGTAGCTAACGCATGCTAGCCAAATTAATTCCTTTCATCCATCTCATGAAAATGTCAACAGCATCTCTTCCTTGTTTTTTTTCCTTTCTTTTTAATATTTGAAACATTGGAAAGTCTAATTTATTTTGATATATGTAAAAGGACACTGATGTAATTTCAAAGTTCTAAGGATGTGGTCCGAGAAGGCTGACAAAAGGAGGAGCTGCCTTTTGGTTGAGGGGAAGAGGCACTACCTCATCAAGCATCCCATTTATTATTATCATTGATTTTTCGTTTTTTGTCCAACTCAACAATTGAGCCTATAATGTTACCTTGTACCCAATCTAGTGCATATCAACAACCTGCATCATAGGATTTGTGTTCCTTTCCATTTTTGACCCACTTTTCATTGTCATTATCGCTGTTATTATCATCGTATAATGTCAACAAATCACTCAAATCTTCTTTCTACTTAAATCACATAATAAAAGTCTTACTGTGGTTGCGTGTTAAATTAATCTTTTGTTGGCCCCTTTTTTTTAATTTTATATAGATGCATGTTTCCATAACGTTTGAACCTAAGATTTGATATATAAGTTTTTTGCTTGCGTACTAACTGGATCATCTATCGTAGATATTATTGGTTCACTCTTTACCTTTATTTTTAAAAAAATAACGAAATATCACCTTTGATGATGTATTCACTATTCATATATTATATTTCTGACGAAAATTGGCATCAAATGCATAATTATTGAAATATGAAGAATAAATAATAGAGGTTAGAAATAGGAAATTCATAGTAGATGAGCGTACGGTCGGAATGTAGAATAAGGATAAGCCGTCAAGGACACGGGAGTCACAGAAAATAAAGAAAAGGACGAGTCCGTATAAAAATAACAGCCCTTTCACTGTCGTCTTTTGCTTACGACTTTTTACTCTAACAACGAAAGGTTCAGCTAATTATACGAAGGTTCATGCAATTCAATGGAAACCACATATATGTCTACATTAGATATTTTGTCTCCATTTGTACACCTTAATGACTTCCGTATCAGCCCAATAATGGAAATTTCTTTTTATTACAAATTAGGGAAATTGCACGGAAACTATTCATTGCCAAATTGAGATTCACATAAATTTTTTGTCTCTCTCTCAACCAAGTACTAAAACTATTCATTGGCAAATTTGTAATTGCATGTTTGAAGATATTTTGATTTGCGTTTGAGACGATAACTATCAGTGTCTCGAGGATTAGTTCATTGGTATATTTATCTTAAAAAGAAAAGTTTTATGACAAACAAACTACTATCATTAGGAGTTGTTGCATTAATTTGCTGATCGAATGTAGGTTGACAATCCAAATTGAAACAAGGCAATTCAAGATTAAATAGTCTACACCAACCAATGTTAGAATTGTGTAGCTTCCATGGTAACAACTTTCTATCAAGCTCATGTGGAGCCATTTAAAACATTAGCGCGCGTACAGTTCAATTGAGCCAATATTGTTAGACAAGCGCTTGAAAAGTTAAACAATCTAAGGGGGTAAGTGGAACATTCGACAACTTTGGGGGATAATAGATAAAGTAGGCCAACTTAGAGGGGTAAATAAAAAAAAAAAGTAGAAGAGTGGGTTGACATTTTAAAAAATGATATACAATATGCTATATATACAAAGAATATACTAAATACTCCTATCGTCCAATAATAAAAAGAGTACTTTTATTATCCAATTGATACTTTTGCATTTTCCGTTAAAAAAATTGACGGTATTAATAGTCAATGACACAATAAAAATCTTTTAAAAACTCAATCGCACAATCAGGTAGCGTGATTCACCCCAAGATAAAACCTTACACAGCTTCCGGGATTTCTAGGGGCTGCAGTTTCCAATTTAAAGAAGGAAATTATCAACTACGTAACCAATATTTGCATAGAAATTAATTAAGGCGGGTGTAGCCAAAATTATTCATCACATGCACCCAAAGTTGTTATTGGTGGTAATATGGTCACGTTTTGATATTTTTTCTTGTGTTTTTCTTTTCTTATGGGGCCAGCTTGGCAATATTATCCAACCCTAGCCACCCCCAAAAAAAATTGTTGAATTTATGAACCTTTATATTTAATTAGGGGGGACCAATTTTATAAAATGCAGTTTTTGACGAGTTAATTTTACTCATGCTCACTAAAGTTCAGTGTTTTGTCCAACATGGTCACTAAACTCTAATTTTGTAGACAAAGGTCACTTAATTTACAATTTTTGTCTAATAAGGTCACTTTGAACAACTTTTTGCAAACTTTGCTAGTGATTTTCTTAAAAATGACAAAAATGACCTTACTCATTTGCCCAATAATTATGTCCAATTTTTTGTAAATTTTAATTTACCTTTTAAATATATTATATTTTTTTATTT
>CAODLS012025674.1:0-18742 GCA_948243855.1 Flueggea neowawraea
TCTGAGCCAAAACTTCCTAAAATCATCCCCAATGTCTAAGCCACCTTCTTTTAAAGAACAAAAATCGAATACCTTGGAGTCTGGGAATTTGACATGTTGCAGTTAGGAGAACAACTTCTTAGCTTTATCAGCAATGAAACGTCCAACTTCTTCTTCAAGAATGGAGCTTCGTTGCTTCTTGGAATGAGGAGAGACAGGAATGCCAGTTTTGGTGAACATGGGTTGATCTTTGGAGCCTAGAGATCACTTTGTTCCGTTTGATGATACGCCCTTTACTTTTAGTTTCTAAGAATCATGAGCGTCTTTGGATGGAGAAACATATTTCTTCTTTGGAGCCATTGAAGGTTTGATCAACGTGAGTTTTAGGGTTTTGCGATTTGAGAGATGTGAGGTATTTGAGTGTTAGGAAGTGTTTAGGAATGGATTTCGGTGGAAAATAGAGTTTGGGTTTTAAGAGAAAGTACTGGAGGGATTATTTTAGCTGTGAAATTTGAAATGAGACAGAATGGATTTTGGGTTTTTATTTGGGTAAATGATTTCAACTTGAGTTGCACCGTGTGCTAGGTATGTTGATAATAAGTCGGTAAAGATTGTGTACTTTGCATAAGCCTTAACTCACGTTGACGTGGTCTCAGAAGCTTTTGTTGAAGCTAATTAGAATAGAGGGTTTAAATTCAACTTACGTTAAGAAAACATTCAATGTACCTTGCACCAAGGTCAACATCTATAGATGGTTAGTATCTAAACCCAGTGCTTCCACTTGACATGCAATGTGCTTTGAATAATTGAATAACACACGTTAAGCCATTATACCTGATACTCATAAATCTGGTCATACCCGACAACGTGAGTTGCACCTTTACAATGAGCTTTGTAGAAACCCAGAAAATTCCCAGATTTCATCATTGATGATTAATGTGCTGTCTTCAGCATACAACTTACGTAGCACTATGATCAATGTGCTTACCACCAAATACCAGATACGTAGCATAACTTCAATTTCCAACCAGTAGATACCTTTCACATACAACGTACACAACACTATATACAACGTACTTTGATATAGAATCCCATTCATCTGACCTGATTCATTTCTGTAGAATGTACTTTGTCATTTATTTAAGGTACGTAGATGACACACATATACCAATACTTAGGAGAATAGAAACCTTCAACCTCAGTGATTTCTTTTGGCTCTTTAATCACTTTAATGTATATGTATGAATGAATGCATATGAATGCAAAATATTACACCAATGTCAATTAAAATTCATTCAAGTCATATATACCAATTTATGTATGAATAGAAACAAAAGTTTTCTCATCAATGAGTTTTGTAAAGATATCAGCAAGCTGATCATTTGTTGAAACAAATTCGAGTTCAATATCTCCCTTAAGGACATGATCACAAATGAAATGATGTTTATATCTATATGCTTTGTTCTAGAGTGCTGAATTGGGTTTTAGAAATATTAATGGCACTAGTGTTATCACACTTAATTGTAACCTTTGAAAACACACTTCCAAAGTCCAAAAGTTGTTGCTTGATCCACAAAATTTGAGCCACACAACTCTCAGCTACTACATATTTAAATTTAGTAGTGGATAGTTCAACATAATTCTGTTTCTTTGAGAACTAAGACACTAGTGAATTTCCTAAGAATTAGCAAGTACTCGAAGTGTTCTTCCTATCTAATTGGCTTCCTGCATGATCACCATCGCTATAGCCAACTAAATCAAAGCAATCATTTTTGGGATACCACAAGCCTACATTCTTTGTACCACTCAAATATCTAAAAACTCTTTTAACCGCAGTCAAATGAGATTCTTTAGGATAAGACTGAAATCGTGCACACAAGTAAACAATAAACATTATATCTGGCTTACTTGTAGAAAGATAAAGAAGTGATCCAATCATACCTCTATATAGCTTTTTCTCTACTCCTTTGCATTGCTCATCCTTGGTGAATTTGGTTGTAGCGCTTATAAGAGTTGGTAAGGATTTGGCATTTTCCATTTCATATTTTTCAATAAATCACTGACATACTTGCTTTGATTTATTAATATTCAATCCCTCACACAAAGATTTTTTAGTAGCACCAAATATAATGTCATCAACATAGATTTGTACTAACAATAAATCATTACCTCTTGATTTGAAAAACAAAGTGTTATCAACTTTACCTCTTTGGAAACCTTTGTCTAGAAGATATAGACGCAACCTCTCATACCAAGTTCTAGGTGCTTGCTTTAACCCATATAGAGCCTTTTACAACTTGTACGCATGGTTTGGATAATGTGGATCTTCAAAACCGGGGGGTTGTTCCACATATATTTCTTCCTTAATGTAGCCATTCAAGAAAGCGTTTTTTATGTCCATTTGGAACAACTTGAAGTCCTTGAAACAAGCATAAGCACATATTATCCTTATGGCTTCTAATCTAGCCACCAATACAAAGGATTCTTCAAAATCAATTCCCTTTTCTTGACTATACCCTTGAGCAACAAGTCTTGAGTTGTTTTCACCACATTTCCTTGCTCATCTTCTTTGTTCCTATGAACCCATTTTGTACCAATTACTTGTTGTCCATAGGTCTAGGAACCAACTCCCATGCTTCATTCCTATTGAATTGGTTTAGTTATTCTTGCCTAGAGGATACCCAATATTCATCTTCCAATGATTCTTTGACGTTCTTGGGGACTATTTGAGAAATGAAGGCAAATTTTGGAATATGCTTGAGAGTTGATCTTATAGCTACTCCTTTTTGTAGTATCACCAATAATGAGCTCTTTTGGATGATCTCTATCATATATCCATTCTGTTGGAAGCTATTTGACTTTCTCATCCTTTGAAGGGCCTTGTTGTTGTTCATTGATTTTTAGATTCTCGAGCTTTTCACTAATACTTATGCTTGCATCATCATCATCATCAACAATTCTAGGAAAGTTGTTAGTTTCATAAAAAAAAATAACATGAATAGACTCTTCAACCTTGTCAAGCCTTTTGTTATATACTCTATAAGCATTGCTCATGGATAAATAACCAAGGAAAATGCACTTATAGAATTTTGCATCAAACATTCCTAGGGCTTCTTTTCCATTGTTATGGATATAACACTTGCATCAAAATGCATGGAAATAAGAAATATTGGGCTGCCTACCTTTCCATAACTCATAAGGAGTCGTTTTTAGTATAGATCGAATGTATGCCATATTCACTGTATAGTTTGTAGTATTGACCGCTTCAGCCCAAAAGTACTTGGGGAGGTTGTTCTCATTAAGCATAGTCATTGCCATTTATTGTAGAGTCATATTATTTCTTTCAACAACACCATTCAATTGTGGAGTCCTTGGAGCATAAAAATTATGTAAAATGCCATGCTCCTCACAATAGGATTCAAATGGCTCATACGTAAACTCTCCTCCTCTATCACTTCTAATGGATGGGACCAAACAAATCCATATGCGATAACTCTAATGGTCTAGATTGAGAGATACTGTTCTTGCTATGAAATGAAGACTTTTAATGATTTCCCATGACACATGCGTCACGAACTAAGTCTTTCTCAAATTTGAGCTTGGGCAATCCTTTAATCAAATCATGCTTGCTTAATTTAGAGATCATATGCAAACTAGCATGTCCTAGCCTCTTATGCCCCAACCAAGTGTCATTGTTTACAACAACTAGACTTTTTTCATTGAAGGCTTTAGAGTCAAATAAATCAACAACATATATATTATTATATCTAGAAGCAACAAACAAAGAAACATCATGATCATCATATACCACACATCTAGAAGGTTCAAACATAAATTTGAAATTTTTTTTCACAAAATTGACTAATGCTCAACAAGTTATGCTTTAAATCATCAACAAACAAAACATCAACAATAGTTAGGTTTAGAGACTTACCAACTTTACCTTCACCAATTATCTTACCTTTTCCATTACCACCGAAGGTAATATAACCTCCATTTGTAGGTAAGATGTGTGAAAACATGGCTTTATCTCTTGTCATATGATGAGAGCATCCATTATCAAGATACCACATGTTCTTGTTGGCCTTTGCTCTCATGCACACCTACAAGGACACATCAAGATTTTGAAATTTGTACCCAAATATTTTTGGTCCTTTTGGGTTAGTCCTCACTAGGTTAGGTAAGATTTTTCCTATTGGAACCCAAATTTTTTTTCTCCCAACATACCTAGGATGTTTTAGCTTCAAGAGTGAGCATAATGTCCATGCATGTTACAGTATGAACAAGAATCGTCAATCAAAGAACCTTCTTTCACAAACATTGTTTTTGAAGATTTTCTAGTAATGAAAGGTGTGTAGCCTAAGCCATGCTTGGATAAGGATTGTCTTTGAGAACCTAAAAGTTCTTCAAGGTTTTCATTTCCCTTTGTGAGCTTTGTGTCAATGTTTGAAAATGTTTCAACTTCTTTCTTTAAAAGAAAATTTTCTTCAATCAAAGTCATTTTCTCTTTGTTCAAAACATTCACTTGTACACTAAGAGAATTTGAACTTTTCTTCAATGCAACATACTTGGCATCAAGTTTTCGAAATTTATCATGAAGATCATCAAAAGCATCATACAATTCATCAAGTCTAAAGTTTTCAATTACCTCATCATCACTTGCATTTTCTTCTATTGCCATCAAGCACAAATTCTCCTTTTCCTCAATTTCTTCTTCTTCTTCTTCCGAGCTTGATTCATCATTATCCCTCATTGTGGCCTTCATAGCCTTTCTTTTCTTCTTTTTGGAAAATTTGGAGTACTTCTTGGAAAGGGGGTAGTATTGTTCACATGGCCTGGTTTGTTACACTTGTAACAAATCATGGAGCTTTCCATCTTGGAATCCTTCTTGAACTCCTTCTTCGGTTCCTCTTTTGAAGATTGATCTTTGAGGTTCCTCCAATTCTTCTTTTTCTTCATGAATCTTTTGAATCTTCTTGAATACATTGCCATTTCTTCATCACTCTCTTCGTCATCCTTATCTTCTATTTCTTCAACCATAGATTTTAGAGCCATGGTTTTCTTTCTCTGACTTTTTATGACTCTTCTTAATCTTCAAGTAATCCCATTTCACGAGTTAGGAGAGATCCTAGCAACTCCTCTAAAGGTAAGAAATTAAGATTCTTGGCTTCCATAATAGCATCTTTCTTGGAGGCCCAAGATTTGGTAGGGCTTTTAGAATCTTTCTTACAAGTTTAGAATTAGAGTAAGTCTTCCCAACTGCTTTTAGTCCATTTAAGATGTCGTTGAATCTATCGAACATCACTTGAATACCTTCACCTTCCTTCATTCTAGAATAAATCTTATTTATGCACAAGAAGAGAGACTTTGTTTTCTTTGACTTGGCTTGTTCCCTCATATGTAGCCTCCAATGTTCTCCAAATTTTATGGGCTGTGGAACACTGTTGCACCTCATTGAATTGTGTTTAGCATAGAGCACAAAACAAGATGTGTATAGCTTTTTCTTATCATGGTCTGTTCATTCAGCTTTTGGAAGTTTCAACCCAATCTACTATCTTCTTAGGAATTAATGGACCAGTT
Organism: Flueggea neowawraea; assembly: GCA_948243855.1. Classification (NCBI taxonomy): domain Eukaryota; kingdom Viridiplantae; phylum Streptophyta; class Magnoliopsida; order Malpighiales; family Phyllanthaceae; genus Flueggea; species Flueggea neowawraea. Next base: position 5,560 of record CAODLS012025674.1, read on the forward strand.
TCAACTGCATCCCATACTTCTTCGGCTTCGCATTTCAAGAACACCATCATTCGTGTCTTCCGGTAAGCATACTCGCTTCCATCAAAAGAATGGAGATCTATTAATTGACAACCCTCATATTTAGACATATCCCCGAAGGATGCCGTTTTGGATCATTTACTCAAGGTATTTAGACCTTAAATAATGAGCTTTCAGTCTCTGATACCAATTGTAAACACTATGGAAAACCCAAGAGGAATTGGATTTCTTTGTAAAAATTAAAACTTTTGTCAAACTTTTTCAGTATTTTTTCCAAAATATAAGAACAAAAGATAATCCAAAACACAACTACACAAGAATAAAATAGTAGTAAATCAAAGTAAATAGAGTAGGGATAGAAGAAACAAAGCCCAATATTTATAGTGGTTCGGTCCTCTTTAACCTACGTCCACTCCTTGAGATCCACTCAAGAGTTTTAATCCACTAGTAAGCTTCCTCACTTCTGGGTGGAGGCAAACCGTTACAACCCTTATTTTTTAGGCCAACAAGAAACCTTTACAACCTTGTTTTTGGACCAAACCAGAAAATCGAACCTAGTTTTCCAAGGCTCACTAGTTTTTCAAAGAACAACAAATAAACCTATTCTTTCCTCAAACTTTAACACCAAAGCTTGATTACAAGTGGATTACAAAAATGTAGGAAATATCTTACACCAACTCAGTAAGCAAATAGCAATTTCAAGCTCAGTTGGTACAAGAAAAGTGTAGAACAAAGATAGAGAGAATCAAGAAATAATGTAACAAAGCTTGGGCACTCTCTTAGGAATTGTCCGTGCCTTTCTCTCTCTTCGGAGAGGTCTATTTATAGACCGCCTAGAAAATATAGCCGTTAAAAATCTCGAGGTATCCGTTCTGACTCAGAATAAAATTCTGATTTTAATGATGTCAACTTGTACAACACGCTTTGAACTTTTACAATGTACCTTGCATGAAGTGCATAGAGATACTATGTGACTTGTTCTCCTTCAACGTGCTTTGTATATGTATCAGTGGCTACTGTCTGGAAGAATGCACGCTTCAATGCACTTTTCATAATTGCTACGTGCTTTGATCATACCTCAAAGGGAGTTGATCATAACCGCCTTAGACTTCTATGTACGTTGTCGTTCTTCAAAGATCATACATTTGATTCTCCACGTCATCGTGTTAGGGAATATTCAAATTTGCAATTCTCGATGAGCGTCTAACTATTTTATCAGTCACTGATGTCATCCCCGCCTACGTACGTTGGATGCCATAAAGCGTACGTTGACACGTTTGCGACGAAAAACAATTTCGTGGCCATTTTTGCGACGAAAAATGATTTCTTCGCCATTTTTGTGACAACATTTGTCGATGTTTTGTGACCAACTATAAGTTTGATGCAAAGAGACGCGGGAAATCACCCCCAACATCCCGCCAAAAAATTACGACAAAATATTTTGCCGCAAAATTAAGCGGGAAATTTGCCGCCAAAACTTTGCGACGAAATATTGTGTCTCAATTGTTATGATAGACGTATTTCGTCAGAAAGGTTTGGCGGGAAGCATCCCGCCCATTATTGCTACAAAAACTATTTTGTCGCAAAATTTTTGCGACGAAAATCGTCGCAGGAAAGTCAAACATTGTTGGGACAGACCTATTTCGCCACAATTGTTTGCCGCATTGCGACGAATTTTGTCGCAATTTTGCATCGAAATTGTTTCGTTGCAAAAAATTCATCGCAAGAAAAGTGTTGCTGATATTCAGGGTTTGATTGAAAAGGTTAAGACATCTGATGTACCTAGGTTCAGTATTGATGATTTTGCAGTTCTCTGGTTTGGTATGAGGTTGTGCATACCATCTTCGGGTGGTCTGAGGTTATGCCTATTATACACACCTGAGATACATTAAGATGTATCGGGATCTTTGATAGTCCTATTGGTGGCCTGGGATGAAGAAGGAGTGAGTCTATTAGTTAGTGTTTGACATATTAGCAGGTTAAATATGAACATCAACATCCTTCTGGATAGTTGATCGGCTCTATCGCAAGTGCACAATAGTCGATGAAGTAATAAAAACCTTGAAGCATTCCTAAGGCATCAAATCCATAGGGACATGACTAAATGTGATCGTTTCTTAAAATAAAAGAAAAGATAAAATAAATTCAGTGAAAGAAAATAGTTGATTTTTGGTATTTTTAATAATGTAGAACCAAACAAATTAACAAACAACGATATAAAAGGCTTAGGGCTTTCAAGATTCGACCAAGAATCCTAATTACTACATTTATGAATGGGTTATGGGATGTTAAGTGTTCTCTCACTATTTTCACCTAGAGCCTCTTTCAAGTTCATCTAGGTTATGTCTACATTTATTAGAATGGTTCATTTGGGAATTTCACCGATCACCTTGTAGGCATGAATATCTCGACTACACAACCTAACAAGTTTAATGTATGTAAACCTCACCTAATCTTCTTCTTTTGATCCATCAATTAGGCATGTTAAAACTACATCTATGTTGGCCAAACATAATCATAATCACATTATACAAGTCATTCAAGCACAAGTATATAAACTACAAATATTACAATGAAGAACAATAATCCCATTCATAAATATAGTAAATCATGATCAAGGGTATGCATCTCTTAGCCCTAACACAATATTCAAGCTACCATGATTAAGTTCAACAACATAAGACAATAAAGCTCAACATAAACCATGGTTAGCAATACAAAATATGAAGAGAGAAGAGATAAATGAGTTGGCTCTACCACCACAGTTTACTTCTGTTCATCCAATGTTTCACATTTCAATTTTGAGGAAGTATATTTATGATCGACCTCAATTTGAATTGGACAGATAATTTAGTTAATAACTAAAGAAGTATTGTTGTTTACCTTATATATTGCTTCGGTTGCCTTATTTCTTCACCTAGAAGGACATATTTTGTGTGGCTATTTTTTCGAAGAAAGAGAGAGGATACTGACTGCAACATGTAAAAAGGAGGATGAGGCTAAATATACTTCAGTGGTCACCACCTTAATTTTTAACTTACTAAATATCTATATCATTTTCTTTTGTAATTTAGTTTATTTAACAACTACGTATATGTATAGGAGTAGAACATAATATATAGGTCGGTGTTGGATTTAATTATACTGTCAGGGATGCTAAGTGTGAACTCTAGATGAATACTTTGTCATGTTGACTTATGTAACAACTATTTTACTTTTAACCCATTTCTTCATCTTCTCTCTTTTTAATATACGTTCTGTATACTATCTCTAAACCTATTTTAAAGTCCAGTAGGGGGATAAGAATGGCAATCCAAGAGGGGGTGAATTGGATTTTTAGCAAGTTAAAAACTTTGTTGAAAATATTTTGTAAATTAAAACAAATAACAAAGTTTTGTTTTAAAATTAAATCAAAGAGTAAATGTGGAAGCTCTAAAGATCCAATCCATACACAACAATGTAAATCAAATGCAATGCAAAGCAAGAAAATATGAGAGAGTAAGGAAAGAAATGACAAATCCGATTTATAGTGGTTCAGTCCTCCTTGACCTACGTCCACTCCTCTAGCTCAACTAGATAGTTTAATCCACTAAAGATTTTTCCTCACTTATGGGTGGAGGGAAACCATTACACATTGTTTTTGCAGGATTAACAAGAAAACATTTACACCTTGTTTTTACGGCTCAATAAGAAAACCATTTTCTTAGTTTTACGGGCTCAACTAGAAAACCTTAACCACAAGTTTTTGTGGGATCAACTAGCAAACCTAACCTCTAGTTTTTGCAGATCAACTAGGAAACTGAACCACTTGTTTTTGCGAGATCAACAAGCAAACTAAACTCTAGTTTTCTAAGGCTCACTAACAACTACTCTTATTTTTCTAAGGCACAACAAGGAAACCTATCTACCCCAAACAAACAACCTTGCTTGTCATAAATTTAAACCAAATCTATAGTAGATTAAAGCTCGCTCAAACCCAATAGTAAGATAGCAAGTAAATAGCTCAAATGGGTTAGAAAGGTAGAAGTGAGAGACAAAATGATTAGCAATTCTTGGCAAGGGTATCACTACCTTCTCCACTGTGCAGGGACGTCTATTTATAGCCACTCTTAAACATATATCTATTGGAGCCTCGAAGTAGTCGTTGTGAGAGAATGAAACATTATGTTTAACTGACGTCACTTTATACAACGTGTGTTGTACATCATCAACCTGCGTTGTACTTTGTTCCACCTGAGTTCTATGGGACTTGATGGAAATTCTATGTACCTTACAAGAACTCTGGTAGCCACGGCCTTGAATGAACTTTCCTTCTATGTGTGTTCTATCTCTTTCAATGTGCATTGTTCATACATCAACGTGACTTATGGCTTGCTCAATGTGTTGATCTTTGTTCCAGAGTATGCACATTTCACCCAATGAATTATCAATGTGACTTGTACCTCGTGCAACGTGCATTATCGACTTCATCTCAAGATTACACCTTTAATCCACGTCAGCGTGTCAGAGAATATTCAAATTCAAATCTCTATGAACGTCTTGGCTTTGTCCTCATCTGACCCCGTCAATGTGTGTTGCACCCTTTGTAACTTGCGTTCTAGCTTGTGTAATGTACTTTAATGATCATCTGATATTTTTTACTTCTGAAATGGATGATCTACGCATCTTGTATCATTTGTAACGCGCCTTAATGCCATTTTCATCATTATCAACGTGGCTTGCACATGCATAACGTACTTTGTATCAAGATATCAACAAATCTGCAACCTAGCACAAATTTCATGGATGTTTTGCAATCATCATCATCAAAACCGAAGTCAACATTATTTAGCATATATTAAAAATAACTTTTAAACTCTAATCTAAGTTCAGTAGTATAATTTTAATTGACATTGGAGGGAAAGATATAGAGAAACTAGTCGGAATTAGTGGGATTTTACATATATATATATATAATAGATTCCAAAAACATAGCACTGATTATCAAAATATCACATAAGTTAAATTTTTAGGATTACCAATCTATTAATTAATTTGTATTACATGCAAAAGTCTAGACACAATAAAAACATAATAGGTTTTCTAAACACAATCTATGTATCTAGAATATCATCCAATTCACCTGGATGTCCAAAATAGAAGATCCAGTCAAGCACCACTGGTGGATGACCGGTCACCTCGACAACTACACAAAGCTAAAAACAGATATATCAAACATAGTCAAAATGCGGTATTATGGAAATATCGAAATGCATGAAATGCAAATGGAAAGCCAAACCCTCAACGATATCGAGAAACCTATTTCGATTGAATATCTAACATTTCCTCTCAAAAATTAGACACGTCATAAATTATAGTTTAGCCCCCAAACTTTACCAAATTACACTTTAGTCCAGAGTCATGAAAAATTACAAATCACTCCCTAAACTTTCTAGGATTTACAAATTAGTCCCTAAACTTTTTAGAATTATATTTCAAAACTCAAACTTTCAAAATATTGCAATCTAGTCTCTAATACATAAATATGTTCAAAAAACCCCCAAAATTTGTACAAACCGACACCCTTTGTTCCAAATCACCTAACTCACTTCAAATCAACCTCAGATACTTGAATCATTGATCAATTCTGGCACAAAAACAATAAAAAATCAAAAATCCCAAATCCATTCTTCCAAACCATAACCAAATTACCATAACCTCTTCAAATCTTGATTCCAAACCAAAACCCATACATTTTCATGTTTGTTCTACCATAATCTAAAAAAATTTAACTTAGATCTAGGCAAATATTCTAGTAAAGCCAATACATTTTCAAAATCGAACCCCAGCTCAAAATCGACACCCAACCCATTCTAAGCATCAATTCATGATTCTTGCTAGAAAATGAAGAAAGCAATGAATTGGAAACATTTTTTTACCTGAAGAAATCAAAAGGAATGGATGAGAGACAATGGGAAATGAAGAGAGACGGATTTGGAAGTGAAAAAAATGGGTGAACGAGAGTAAATGATGAACTATGATCGGGTGAGGGTTATTTCATGACGTCTCGTCCAAAATGCATCATTTCACTAATTTACAAAGAGTAACATAGGTTATTCTACACATATCGTACTTACTAGGGTCATAATGGACATCACTCAAGCGTTAACATACGTTGTGATGCTAAAAAATGTGTCCAGTAGGTTATGTTCTGCAAAATCCATGATTAACACACGTCTTCATAAGAATAACGTACGTCTTGCATATATTAAAGTATATCTTGCCAGTTCCAAGATAACATACATCTTCCTTTGCACAACGTACACTATCATGTGCCAGACATCATTCCTTTACTTCCTTCGCTTTCGCACACGCGTTGGATCATTCCTAGAGCTCGGTAACACCCAAACTCATGAGAATACCATTATTAAATATCCTCAAACATCCAATTATCATCTCAAACATTCAAGGATCATAAGAAATTTGTCCTTGAATTTTGAGACAACCCAGATAAAAGGTCAAAATCAAACCTAATTCTCCAAATCAAAAATAACCCAGAAACTTAACATATCAACGACGAATAATCTAACTATTACTCTATTAACGTTCTATCTCTCTAGAACCCAGATATGCAAACATGCAAAAGAAAATACTCAAAATGAATATGTAAAGAATAGCGGATATTGACCTATGCATCAGTAAAATTGAACAGGTGCAAATATCTGCGTTGCATCTCATCATAAGCCTCCCAAGTAGCCTCGTCATCTGAGCAATGCCTCCATGTGACCTTCACTAAAGTGATTTCTTTGTGTAGCACCTTGTTATTTTTGAATAATTATACTGGTAAATATTCGTTCAATTTTGAATTTAAATTTTTTATGTTTGAGAGGTTAATTTTGTGTTTTAGATATTATTTGGGTGGTTAATGAAGTTTTATGAGTTTTGGATGTGATTTGAGGTTGATAAATTAAGTGGGATTTGGTGGAAATTTGAAAGAAAAATCTGAGAAAATTGAGAGGAACGACCGTGCATTTGTCTGTGTCAAATTGCTGCAAGTCGTCTAGCTTCATTCACCCTATCGTCCACGCCTGTTTCCTGTCGTTCACGGGTGTGCGGCTCAGAAAATAGATCCACCGCCCAAGCTGCAATTCCTTCTCTTTAAATATTCGAACCTACCGCCGACACTGAAATTTCTACTCATTTCCTTCACTATTTCACACCTCCATCACGTTGTTCTTCACCTCCATTTCCTTTCCATTCATTCTCTCTTGAATCTAAGGTAAGAATTTGGTTCCAAATTGTTCCTTTTCTTTTTTTTTTTCTCTCTTAATAAGTCATTTAAGTTTTTGATTTGAAATGGGTTTGAGGAAACAAAAGCTTCGGTCTTGAGCATTTTAGGACGGATTTGAAGCTGGGTTTGTTAAATGTTAATAGATTTATGTTGGAAAATATGAATAAAAGTTGGGTTTGGTGATACGAAGTGGATTGGCAATTAAAGATTGATTATTATGAAGTGGGTGTGGCCTTGACTTACGTGTTGAAGACAGAAATAAGTTTTTGTGATTTCAAGTAGTTTCGTCAAGTGAAATGTTGTAGAACTCGTGAATACTGAGATTGGGTTCTATTAAAATGCTTATAGGTTTGATTATTTGGAGAGATATTTCGTTCGGACGTGTGTTTGAGGCCAAGGTTGGAACTTATAAAGTGAGAAAATTACTATGATTTCGTCGGTGTTAGGCTTGGCTTAAAGGAATTATAAAAATTGAGAATTCATATAGTTAGTAATGATTTTTGAACGGTTATAAACATTGTGGACAAAAATTAAATGTAACTCTGGAGCAACTTAGGATACATTTTTATTTATTATTATTTTATTTTTTTAATATGTATAAATTAGAGAATTAAATTGTAATCATGGAAAGTTTGAAAACCAAGTAGTAATCTTCTATACGTTCAGGAATTGATTTTATAATTTGCCATAGGTTGGGAGATCAATATATAATTTTGCATAAAGTCCGATTTTCAAGAACAATAGACTTTTGAGCGAAATAGGTTTTTTGACGTAGAGAGAATGTCTTGATCTGCATTTACATATCGTGCATTCATTACCGCCACAATACCAGTACTCTATTTTGATATCTGCTCTATTTATATCTGTTTCAGCTTTCTATATTTGCAAACACGACCAGCCACCTACCAGTGGTGCTTGATTGGATCCTTAGCTTCAGATACCAAGTGAGTGAAATAGCAGCTTTAGACACATAGGTTTTGTCTTCTAAAGTTATATGTTTTTGCTATGTCTGCCTTACTTATGAAATTGGAATAATTTATGGTTTGGCTAATTATTAATCCGGATTATGTGATTATTAATTTACAAAATTTTTGTTTTTGATATTTAATATTTATATATGGTATATATAAATATACTTCGATATGAGGCACCTGTGCTATGTAGGGTAAACGTAGCATTTGGTATACCAATGCGCAATCAAGGCCTAGTTACCAGGGTCTATGGTAGTCGTGTGTTCGGTCAGACGTATTTACTCTATTTCTGATTAGTTTAACCTAGTGGTTGGGTGCACACTTATTATATATTTATTTGTCATTTTCTGGTTGCATATCTACTTTTGCTAATTGATATATGATATATATATTCAGTATGTTTCTACATGTTTGTTTTGGTTGCAAACAATTTCAAAATGAATTTTAAAACTAATACTCTGTATTAGTTTGTATACTTTGGTTGCATCCTATTCCTAGTGAGGCGTTCCATTTATTAGTGAATATCCTTTTGACAGGCTATGTTATCTTTGAAATAGAGCTCTACATCGGATTGCTGTTGGGTTTCTGGCTCATATTTTTTCTTTTGGATTTATACTTATCCTCTGTTATATTTTCGTTCATATCTGATATTATGATTTTGGTTTGTATAACCTATATATACAGATTTCAATATAAAATATTTTATACTTTATAAATGGATTGATAACTGTTTTAATTGAATAAGTTGGGTAGAATGTTTGATCTCCGAGGCTTGTGCGAGATGGATCTAGCTCTCATAGACGGTTCGCCACGTATGTCAGTCATGGTCCATAAGCATTCATGACACTTTGTGCCGGAGAGCTTCATCATTAGACAATTTGGGTCTGACCTCAACTAACTGTGGTAAAAGAACATGGGATGGATAAAACAAATACTTCCTCAGGAGTGAAATATCGAACATCGAATGTACAAAAGCAACTGAGGTGGTAGTGCCAATTCATAAGCAACATCTCCGAGAAAACCAATAATTTGAAACATACCAATGTATCTCAGGTTACCCTTCTTTCCAAATCTCACCATGCCCTTCATAGGCGATACCTTAAGAAATACATGGTCTCCCACAAAAAACTCCAAGTGTTTGCAGTTTGGATTACCATAACTCTTTTGGCTACTATGAGGAGTTTGAATCCACTACAGGATCAATATAAATTTCTTACTAGTCTCAAAAATAAGATCTGGATCCTAAGGCTCTCTCTCTCCAGCCTCATCCCAACACAGTGGAGATCTACACTTCTTACCGTATAATACCTCATATGGCGTAATACCGACACTCGAACGACACGAGTTATTATAAGTGAACTCTACCCAAGCCAAATGGAAATCCCAACTCCCAACAAAAATCTATATCGTACTCTCTCAACATATCCTCTAAGGTCTGAATTGTACAATTCTATTCACGTACAACTTTGCTAGTCATGCCACTCCACAGGTCATTTTGGCAGGGAGAAAATGTGCTGACTTAGTTAATCTTTCAACAATCACCCAAATGGAGTCATACCCAACGGACATCCTCGGTAACCTAAACACAAAATTCATAGAGATACGTTCCATTTCCTTTACGGAAGGGGCATTTGTTGTCAAGATCATAACCAGCATTTCATACATATGAGCATGCATCGTATATAACGTGCACAATTACACATTGATTTGGCATTACATATATTATTGATACATGTTCATTATGATTTTATAATATTTTGGAGAGGGTTTTAAGAGTAATAAAGGGTTTATTTGTAACGGAATCAGGGGTCAAAAGTGAAATCATTAAGAGAGAGGGATAAATAGGTAGTTTCTTAAACACATTATGATAGTTGTATAAATAATCCTAAGTGGGTGATTATAAAAATCTGAAGAATTAGCAGGTGCTAGATGTCAGCAACATGCAAAGAACAAGTGTTAAAAAGGTGAAATGCGGCTAAACCTTGTTGTTCTACCTAACCAGTTGTCATCTTAAGCTTAGAAAACTATTTGCAAGCTTACAGGTCCCATTATCTGTGTTTTATGGTCTATAAATTGGGAGAAAACAAGAGAGAAAAGGTAGAGAAAGGAAAGGGAAAAACACTTTAGCTAGGCATATTTACTTCTGGGTTCTTACACCATCTACATATTAAAAGTGTGGTAAGTGTTTATCTTCATTCCTAAATTTTAATTATGCATTGCAACATATATTTACAAGCCTGATATTGATTGGAACACGATTTCAGCATAAAGACATATGAACTGATATATGAGGTCGTTAGCATCTAGATTTTAGTTTGCATTTGTGCTGCTGTTTTGAGGCATTTAGAAATAGGCATAGCCACAAGCACACATTCAGTATTGAAAGGAAATTGTGTGAAAGGAAATTGTGTGATTATGTGTATTAGGTGAGCATCATTTCAGAGATATTCTAGAGGCAATCTAAGAGTCTGGAATGTGTATTTGTATATTGAATGAACCCTTATGTGCTATTTGTGCTATATCGTCTATTGTCTTTTATATTGTGGATGTTACTAGTTGATATGAGAATTGTGATATTATTGCTGTCACGACCCGAAATCGAATCGTGGCCGGCATACGAGGCGAACCGTCTATGGAAGCCCGACCCATCTCGCACAAGCCTCAGATAGCAGAAATATCTACCCAAATTCTTATTATAAGCCAACTTATTAATCATATTAAAACATTTTAGTAGACATAAGTTTCAGAAAAATAATATTCTTGAATATCAAACATAGTTATAACACCAAAATACTGAACAAGAAAAATAAAATCCCTTAAACAATATATATCAAAGACAAAATCGTAAGCCACTACCCAATATGGAGTATCTAACATAACAAAAAAAAATCGGCCCGAACAAAAGGGCATCACTAACCAAAAGACGCATCACTGGTATCCAAGATGTGGTATAGTTGCTGAAGCCAAAACTTTAAACCTGAAAGATCAGAATTAAAGTAGAAAGAAAAATAAAGGGGGTCAAACCCAGTGAGGGAAAACACTTCAGACTGCCTCACATGTGCCTCACAAAGACTGTTTTGAAAATAGTTCAAAAATTTTACATGAAGATATATGTGTGTATACGTATATACTCTAAATATACATAATAGTTCTAAAATTCCTTTTTGAAATTGTTCACAACCAAAGCAGTCAACAAACAATTTTTCAAATTATATAACCAATTAACTTAAATAAAACATTTAGTTTCCAAACCATAGAATAGCTATAATATTTACTTGACAAAATATTTATGGAGAATGATATAAAAAACAAACATAATATTAAATTTCCAAATTTACACCTTCAGAGAATAATATTTATTATTCCAAAAATATATATTTTTGAGGATAATAATTACTTATGCAAAATAATTCTAGAGAAAAATATTGAAACTTGATGGAACCAAAATACGATTTCCAAAATATTTGGGAACAAAAATATTTAATTCTCAAAATATTTTCGGCGAAGAGTATCCAAGAAAAAAAACGTAACAGGACCGAAGATCATATTCACTGAGTTAACCGAACTCGGCAATAGCTACATATGCAAAGATTAGCCACTAAGGCACCATGGTATAGCCACAAAGTTATAAGCTACTAAAGGCACTAGTATAGCCACATAGACAAATGATACAATTCCGGTGTATCAATACTACACTATCTTGTAGTTAGGTGTCCCAAAACAATTATTTTACGAAGCATTGTAAAATATATTTTATTCAAAATGCTCAAATAGATAACATACAAAGCAAAAGGATTATTCAACGAAAATCATACTCAATTTAGACGAAATATTTATTGCAAAATATATTAAATTTGCAAAAAACAGGATAATTATTTCAAACATAATATTTGTATCAGAAAATATTTTTAAACCCAAACAGATTACTTATGTAGGAAATACATAATAAATATTAAATCTTAATATTTATTTCAGAACATAAAATAATTTGCAAACCGATTTCCACAACAAAGATTTTCACACAAATTAGATCTTTCGGATTTACTATTCTTTATTTATTCCGGATTACATGTCAAGTCCAGACACATCAAAAACAATATAGATTTAGAAGACACAACTTATGTTTCGGAAGCTGCTATCCATTCACTTGGATATCCAAGCTGAATGGCCCAGTCAAGCACCACTGGTGGCTGGTTGACTTCGCTGACCAAAACGCGAAGCTGAAACAATTATCAAAGCAAAATCAAAGATGTGATACTGGTATTGTGGTGGTATCAACGTGCATGCAATGTAAATGTAGATACAAACATTTGTTCGAAGACGAAAAACCTATTTCGATGGAAGTTCTATAGCTTTTGTCTCAAAAATCAAAATCTACGTAATATTACAGTCTAGTCCTCAACTTATGAAAAATTACCATTTAGTCCCTAAACCTCAAAAAATTATAAATTAGTCCCCAAATTTTTCATAATTTATAATTTAGTCCTCAAAGTATTTTAAATTTTTAATTAAGTCCTCCAATTTCCTAAAATTACAAAATAACCCTAATTTCTAAAAAATTACAAATATGGCCGCAGAAGTCAACAAAGCCAGACACTAGGACGATAGGTTTCCGATCCGAACGACATCTCCTGAGACTCAAACGACGTGTACCATGTTCTAATGGTCCAGACGACATGCCATTCGACCTTCCATTCCATCCATTTTATTTTCCATTTTTAACAAATTTCCACTTAATTAATCAACTTAATTACTTAAAAAACTTCATTAATCACTCAATTAACATTTAAAACATTTAAATTTAATTTTTGAACATAAAAATTATTTTCCAAATTAATTGGAAAAATAAAAATTAATCCAAAAATACTAGTTATTACATATTATTTTCCAAATTAAATGGGAAAATTACCAAAAAAATAAATTT